>JAPYYX010000301.1:0-99306 GCA_030522605.1 Cremastinae sp. B BG-2022a | reverse complement strand
TCGTAACCTGATTATATACCCTTTTCATAGCCTGTTCCGATCGAGCGTTACACTTTCAGTCCGTGTAGCATCAGGCTCGTTGATTAGGACCCTAGTAAGGCACTCGGGCTGCCTGATCGGATATTTATCAGAACCTTAGCTGAATTTCTAGCCGGGTAGATATGCGCTCCCCTGCGTATCCTTGTTCTCGTTACTCTTTAACGTATCGCCGTCCTGTTCTCGGCTTTATCATTAATTCTCCCTTTACTGTCCCCAAATTTATTTTCATACGGAAATTAAACAATTACGAAATACAGATTTTGTTAAAAAGCGATTTTTCACTTGCTTTGTACATACCGCATCATGTATGTTACTATAGGAAAAAAACATCACATTTTTCTCGTCTGTGTTTTAATAAATTGTTATTATGTATAGTATATTTTAAGAATCATTTGTGCATCTGTTATAGATACTGAATGGAAGAATATCCTTTCCATTGGAAAAAAAAAATGAAAATGATAAACATAAGAAACAATCTATAATAATTGCAATGTATATAGTCACTGGGTTATAATAATGTTATTTGGCGTATGTGTATACATGTTGAAGGGAATAATACAAGAATGGAAAGAATTTTCTAGTTCCTCTTCAATGTTTGCACGCGATGAACGTCTAATAATATTACGGCCAAAGTATATACACACACGGTAAGAATAAAATATAAGAGTAGCATAAAGTATAACAGAAAACGTTTCAAAAAATCGCAATTTCGCTGCTCACGTCGATATTTAGATGAAATTGCTCGTATATCCTGATTGCCAAAGAGCTAAAGATCACTGGGGAGGGCAAGGTAAAAAAGCGGCAAGCTTGAAGCTCGATATAATACCTGCGAATTTCGTCCCTCTGCTATATATGTGTATGCCGATTTATTTTCTTTTCTTCTCACTTTCATACCGCGGACACAATTTTCTAGAGTTATATAAAAGCTTCGGACGATAAAAAGAGGCAGGATCGCCCGGCCTTCGATAAAAATAGGAAAAAAAGAGCAGGTCGAATGCTTTTGCTTTCCAGACTTTTTTCTCATTCGGGCCAGCAACAATACACTTATTTGCTCATAAATATCTTTATTTCTTCTCGATAATGGCCAGCTCAACAAAGCTACGTAGTGACCTTTCATTTTGATTTTATCGATTCATTGACGAAAGCTCTCTGCCGAGTCATCGCCGTGTGTATCGTAAAGCTCAGTTCATTCCCTAGAAAAATAAGCTTTCGAGTTGACCAATGTTATTACGATCGGAGTTGATGAAATATTTTTATTTACCTTATTTACCATAATACACTTTTCCTTTTAATACATCCTTGTATAACATTACGTCGTAATCAAAGAAGCTTGCAGGGTTGGAAATATTTTCATTTTGGAGTGTGTACATGTCTACTTTGATTTTATTGATAGAAAAGAGCGAGCAACAGCGGGGAGTGGGATAGATTCGAAGACAAATATAATCTCCAATTTTTCAGAGCATAAAACTCTAGTGTGCCATTCTCCTCCGTTCTTTGTTTCTTTTTCTTTTTTTCCTTCAACAGCCACTTTTTCTCTGTCTCAATTTCTTCAGTTTCCTACTATTTCACGATTACTCTTTCACTGCAGCGCTTTTTCACCCGAATCGATATCGTGCACGTCGACGTCGTTCTAGCTTCGATTTCCACTCTTTTTTTCTTCATTTTTTCTCCATTTCCTTTCCATTCGCAGCCGTTTTTCTCCACTGTACTTGATCGAGGAATCACCGTGTTTGTGAAAAGCCTCGTTTCCACGGGCTCACAGCGACGATGAGATGAATAAGGGAATTCTCGAATCAGGCGCTCTCACATATTGGAGAAAAGGATAAAGAGGAGTGCTGAAAAACCGTCTTAAGCCACAATAAAAAAGGCGAGCCTGTACAGAGTGTTCCCAAAATCCATATATCAGGATCGAGAAAAAGAGATTCTGCATGTATATTATACATACAGGTATATGAAAACTCTAAATGGAAAAACTTTGAGAAATTTTTCGAGTCGATGTCCGTTAAACCATAATTGATTCGGCATCAGGCGACATATTGTGCATTATACACGTGTAAACGATAAGAAAATCAGTCGCGTGATGTTTTTTGTAATTTTTATTCCGCGATCTTTGTCCATGTTTCCAAGGTTCGAAACTATTAATTTTTATCTTCAGTATACCCGATCAAGAGTCCCTCGCAGCAATACGGAGTACTTCTCTTCGTGTATTCGAGTATCCTTCGACCGCTGTAATCTTCGTGGAATTTTGCCTCTGTACTGGCACGCATGCACGCATTGTAATTGGGATCGCACATATCTCCAGGCTCAAATCTAACGATTGAAAAATTGTAATATTTCTATGTACGCTCGTGGTAGTGGAATATACCAGGCTTTTAAAAAAAAATGTATACACGCGTTCTGGATTCTCGAGTTGGATTCATAATTACATTTCACAGCTCCGGGCAACATAATAAAATAATTAAAGTTTTTTTTTATTTTTCTTAGATTTTTTTATACACGTATATCTATTATGATTTTTCAATTTTTGAATCGCATACTATTTTTTTCGAATGTATGAATTATTCTACTTTATTAATTAATTCGTCTCTCAATACTCAATAATCTCCACATACTATAGCACCCTTGATAAGTTTATTATTATTGTATACAATACTGCGCGAATGCGTACATTTTTATTTATAAATGTAAATATACAGCCTTAATTTTAATACGATAAAAAAAAGCATTCACAAAAATTACTTCTCATTTACACTGGTATGTGCGCTTCAACATGGGTTTCAAATGTTGGTATAAAATCGAGAGAATGCGGAGAATTTTCGTTTGTGAATGAGCCTGTCGAGTGAGAATAATTGAGAGGAAAATAGAGAGTGAAAGCTTCCGCGGTATTCTTGAAAGATGCTCGGAAAGAGAGGGCGTGTTGCAGAGGACGTGAACACGCGTTGAGCTCGCGCCGAGAAAAGACACGTGTGTGTAAAACACGTATTACGAGTCGGCGAGATTGTGAGAGAAAATAAGAGAGAGAGAGAGAGAGAGGAAAGAAGAGGTGGAGCAGGAGGGGAGAGAGAGAGAGAGAGATGGAAACGAGGAATCAAAAGGGTTGAGGGGAGGGAGGGGAAGTATGAAAAAACGAAGTAAAGCATCAGAGAAGAAGCGTTTGCAAGTTGTACAGAAAAGCGTATACACACGAAGGGATATCTTGTTGCTCTTTCTTGGGAGAAGAGGAACGCCCGAAGGTCCTCAAGACGGAGAGATCTCAGCGCGAGAGTTGGAGGTTCTGATCCTTAGCCCTCGGGGATACTGCACTATAATTGAGTGGTTTGCATCGGAGGAACGGCGGATATAGAGAACGACGGGTGCTCCCACTTGATGCTCACGGCAGCGAATTTTTCCTGTGAAAATCGATATACACGTGCATGAGCCACATTTTCTTTCTCTTACTTTCTTCCTTTTCACCTCCGCCCCGCTTCTTTCCATAATTTTTCCTCCTTTTCCGATCCTGCATGTTTTCTTTACTCTCTTTCTATTTATTCTCTTCGGCAACTCTTTTTTTCGTATTCTTTTTTCTGCCTCCTCTCTTATCTGTCTCCTTGTGAAGCACAGCAAATACACGCGAAGCGTGTTACATTCACGTTTGTGCCTTGGTGGATGGAAAATAAGACCAGACGGTCCGTCGCGGTGCGCACGTCTCTCGTCTCCCGCTTCCGTTGATTCACGTGCATGCCTCTTCGCATTATAGAGAACGCGATATATATGTACACGTTGTTTTCGTAAGATCTCAAAATCTGCTATAGCTTCTACAATTGGTCAGGAGAAAATGAGCGAAAAACTTTTTAAATTTAAATTTAAATCTCTTTAAATTTCTTAAGAGAGTTCATCTGGTACCGAGTTAGTCAAAGAAAAGATTTTTATGACTAGCGTATAGTTGGAACAATGAGTTTGACAGGTAATATGCAGAGGTTAATTTGCGTAAAATCTGCATATTACGAGACAAATTAATTTATATCGAAGTACAGAAGTATCTAATGGATTTCATCAGGAAAAGCTGTTTAAACGTTCTTTAGATATTTGTTATTCATTGTGAAAATTTTTTCCCAAACTGTTTGTCGATGGTTGCAAATTTCAATTTAAGAACGGGATGAACACAACAAATTGAACAAAACTCCCGTAAAATAATTTATTTATTTACATCGGT
This sequence comes from Cremastinae sp. B BG-2022a, assembly GCA_030522605.1. NCBI lineage: Eukaryota > Metazoa > Arthropoda > Insecta > Hymenoptera > Ichneumonidae > Cremastinae sp. B BG-2022a. The sequence continues at coordinate 95,075 of JAPYYX010000301.1, read as the reverse complement.
ATTATGTCTCGAAATAATTGTAAAGGATCAAAAGAAAAGGGAAAAAGTGAAAGAAGTAAAAAATAGTTTCTGATTTCTGACTATATATGATCGATCAGTAATGATGCATATAAATGGATTTGATGAAAGGCTATTGGTACTGGAGATAGTGTGCGCGACCCGGCGAGGCATATCTCCACTGTTGAATGAATATAGAGAGGCACGGCCAGGTAATAACCACGACGTCGTCCATTCTGACGAGCCTGAGAGTCCACCTGTCCCCATCGTTGAGGCGGGAGAGGGAGAAAAAGTACTGACGGATGGACAGCCGGAATGAGGAAGAGAAGATGAAGAACGAGAACTCTTGGCTCGCACTCCGCGATTTAATAAAATTCGCAAGTGGAACCAATTTATTTGAGTAACGAATCTTCAATGAATCGTAACATGTTTTGTCGTCAAAAAAAAGCAATTGTCTGAATCAACAAAAAAAAACCAATTCCATTTAGGAGAGTGTATAATTTTTAATGTATTCTTTTAATTTTTTAAATGAAAAAAATGTTATCTCATGAATGCTCTCGTGGTCTATACCCAACACAATATTTCCCAGGAGTACGGATCTTGCGCTCAGTGATCGGGCGCGGAGGGCCGAGGAGCGAAACTCTCGAGGAACCCTATTAGCAGGCTCAAGATTGCCACGGAAATAGCCTGGAGATGCCACACAGTCACAAAAGTGCGCACGTGAAGCTGACTTGTGAAAGATATATACACGTCTATCTCTCTCTCTCCCTCTTTCTTTCTCGCTTGCTCTCTGTACACAAAGATGCGCATATTTGCCAGTACACGTGAGAGGAGTCCTTTTGCCGAGCGAAGTCTCTCTCGGGCTCTCTTTCTCGGATCTTCGTCTTGGTGGTTCAAACTCTGGCGTCTTCTCGGCATCATCTCGTTGAGTCCCCCGTCTCACATTTCATCCCCTCTCTCGCTCTCTCTCTCTCCCTCTTTCAGCAAACGTCACTGAGTTTAAATTATCTGTAGGTGTTCTAAGAGGAAAATGGAAGGAGATGGGTCTTGAGAGAGAGAGCGAGACGCTCGGTATGCAAAATCTTGTGCCTCGAGCTTGATTGCACACATTCGGATGGAATTAACCATGCCACACGAAGTGAGGAATATACAGAACTCTTTGGGTACGCGCACACTTGTCTCCCTTTTTGGTTTCTCTGTTTTTTCTCGGTGTACAAGGTGTCCTCCAGATTTACGACGAAAAAAAAACATTATTAGGTAGCAAATTTTCGAGGTACGCTTTCCATTGGATAAGCCAAACATGTATTTATTTGTGTACTTTAACCTCTTCCTCTATTTATTCCTCGCACTTTAACCTGAAACGAAAACTGTTAAAGCAAAGAATCTACAGTTCTGTGGCTTCCCGGTGAAATTCTCATGATGTTGATGCAGAGTTCTCTATCCGCGTTATATGTATATCATAGCCAAGATTACACATGAAAGTTTCTTGGCGTTTGTATAAATATAATTCCCTTTTCGCGATGAGCCGAGAAAACTTGTGATACCCTGCACATTTTCGCACGAGTCCAATAAAAGCCCTCCGTTCCACGTTAAATCGATATACTCTGTTATTCGCCAGGAATATGCTCGGAATCAAAAGTTACATCATCATTATAACCACGCTGAGATAGTTCTCATTTTTTGATCAATAATTTTGTGCACGTTCTTAGAACCTATCGAAATTTATAAAAATGAAATATTTTGCACACAATTGAGGAATTTTCAAACAACTTTTATATTAATTCAAAAAAATGAATGAACTCAACGTTATTGGATATATTTATGAAAGTATTTAGAATATTTTATTAATTAGCGTAGGAAGTCTTTACAGCAAAGCGCGAAAAATTGTGGAGAATTTTCAAATTATCGTCCAATACCCGCACTTTCAGCAAATGGAAGAGTCTCTCTGCCGAGAGCGTTTTCTTCTTCTATAATTTTGCGACGGTAATTGTCCGAGTGTACCGAGACCAAAAAAGGGGCAGAGAAAAGTCTCGGTTCCTGGACACGCCGTATATTACCGCAGTCGCGAGGGGAAAGTGCGCGAAGAAACTCGGAGCTGTCATTATGACGATGAGTTTATCGCCGGCCAGTCTTTCGCACCAGACATCGGGCATTAGCGAGCGATTCTCCTCGTCATGCCGTGTTTTTTTTTTTATTTTCTCTCTAGCGAGTTGCACACCGGGAGCGAATTCGTTCGAGATTTTACCGCAACGGCGAGAATTCCCGGCCGCACACGAGTCTAGATTTCCCGCACGCGAGCATTGATGCCAAGTGGTTATAGCCGCGCGCGCGTACACGGATTCACGATCTGCACTTTACAATCATTATACTCTGTTCTTTCATCGAAAGTGGAACACTTATTTTTCTTTTGCATGAAATAGTTACTATATATTTACACGCTTGTCAAGAACTATACCAGTTTAATAATGTTTCAGAATTTTTATTACGTTTTTATGCTTGCGTATATCTTTTGATACAAATTTTTACTTTGCTTTAATTGTAATTACAAGAAAAAATAATTATTTTTCCCCTCTCAGAAAAGATGGTTTTCTTGTAATTTCTACCATTTCTTGTTTTCTCTGTAATTTATCAAGGTCTCGCGAGCAATTACATTTTACTTCGAAAGCTTCGATGAGACTTTTCCAAGTGAAATGAATTTTTCTCTCTCCTCTTCTGTGCCATCGCGTCTTTTCGAGCTATCCACCTCCCACAATATTCAATTTCTAGTCTTGATGTTTTTTATCTTCAACTTACAAACCTGAGAGGGAACGTTTTTCTGCAAACGTAATGAACTCAAGGTTACTTTTATATCCATTTACTCAAACATCTTGTATCTCTTTAATCACTGTTTGCTCTTTCTCCATTTTTTGAAAACTTTGTGTTAATAAAATGAAATAAACGACATTTACTGACACAAAGTGGAATGAGCAGAAGCTTATTTTCAAACTATGTTTTTCTAATCCGTACATCTTAATCACGTTTTGAAAGCTTGTACTACCGAAAATTACAGTAAAACCAAAAAACGGTATTAGCCCGTTTCCTCTCGTTATTTTGATCCGTACGAATATATATTTACTACCGTCAGAACTTTCTGGTGGTCAGATTGAAAAACTTTGGAGTTTTCATGAAATGGTTAAGTAGCTCGGAACAACTCATTGGTGCTTCATCCCGATAATGGTTAAAAGGCTTCTCGTATTTAGCCGATAATGGTTAAATACTGAAGATACCCGTCCCTTCGTGTCTGTATATAGAGCAAAGTCGACGAGTGTATCTATTTTACCGCCCCTCTATTGTCTTTTTGTATTTCCACAGGGATTGAAATCTTATTAACCAACAGGAAATTTGCTCGAATTGTGTAGCTTCTGCGGTACAAAGCTTTCTGAAGGTCCGGAATCTCTACTTACATTTTGTGTGGATTTGTCAGCTTCAGCGAAGCTTTCTTAGCGTTATGATGAAATTAAAACGTTCTTCGCGGTAATCAAAACTTCGGTTTGTATTTCAATCGTAATCGTGCAACTTTTTAATAGCATTCAATAAAATGAACATTTCAATTTATGTGAATATCAAAAGCATCTAATATCTACCAGAGCATTAATTTTGTTTCCATTAATAACCAGTTTTATTGAATATCAGGATTCTCAAAAACGCTGCAAGGCGAAAAAATTCAGGACTGATGTATGTATTTTTTGACTCCCTGATTTTTCAATTTATCTTATATGGCCGAAGCTCCGATATATAGATCACATTTATGGATCGTGTTTACCGGAAATATGCAAGCACGATGTATATCTATCAACAGTGACGAAGGCTATGGTTTTACCAGAGATCTCTATTCGCAACTTTATCTGGCTTTTCCCATTTCTCTCGCTACCGTTTCGCATCTCTACAGCTGCTGCTGGTCATGCACATAGACGCGTATACATACATGCTGCTTATCCTCGCACTCTATTTTCCGATTCTTCGCTGGCCCGAATGAAAATCCATTTACATATACTCGCTCTTTTGGCGTACACACGTTGCTCCACCGCGTGATCCTGATGCAGAATCAAGACTACTGGCAAATCGCGCAGTGCGCCTAAGCCGATGCTATCTTTCCTCTTTCGTATGAACGTGCTCTTGGATCACTACTGGCTCCTGCGCTTGTTTTCCCGGTCTTTGCAGTTTCTACCTCAGCGTACACAGTTTCACTGCTACGAGAGAATCGATCGACCCATTTTTAAAGTGATTGATGCACGCCGATCCTAGCATATGCGCGGAGCACGCTTCGCTCTCCGTCGATTCGAATCGCTCCTTTTCCATTATTCGTATTTCGTGTGCGTCGGATAAAAAATACGAAAAAATACTGGCTGCTCGTGGAAATTGAACACACCGCGCGCGTTTTTCAATAATGATCCAACCGCATTATTTCCTCAACTCCTTTCGAATTTCGTTGGCCTTTAAGTGAGAGATTGAACTAAAACAAGGGGTTTCTATCCAATTTGTGAACCGAAAACTTTTCTTGGGAATAAAAATTCGCAAAAAACAAAGAACAAAAAAAATCAAGAGGGCATTTCGTTTCAGTTTCTGTCAAGTACGTGTAGAGTTCTTGAGCAGTTTGAAAATTTCAATCGTTGAAAGGCGTACACGCAATTACGCGAGGCTCTACTTTTTACAAAACACTCGAGAAGGGTGTGTTTTCTCGGATGGAAGCCTGCATGACCCGCAGGTAGACTTCATGGGCAGCATCAGCAACGTGCATGTAATGATGAATTGTAACTTTACGTATATTCAAGCAAAGTTTCACGGTGTGCGGTCAGCAATAAAGCAGTTAAGAGGTGCGAGAGTCAGTGTTGTTTAGGGAGAAGTATAGAAAGGAGGAAAAGAGAGAGAGAGAGAGAGAGAGATGCCGTTCGCGCGCGCAGCCAAATCAGGCATCGCTCGCGCAAGGGTCAAATGTGCAGCGTCTCGCTGAAACTACAAATTACAAAACCCGTTACTATATACCTAAACAATCTCATAGCATTGCGGAGTTTACACACAGTTAACCAAGTGGAGTGAGAACGCGAGCTGTATTGTGGATCGCGTCGACGAGATAAGGACCAGAGTAAAGAAAAGAATCTAGACAGATCAAACAGGGAAGAGAGACAGAGACACAGAGAGAGAGAAGTACAGAAAAAGTCGAATGGGCACGCTGAACTTCCGCGTATCTTGTATCCCGCGACGCGCATACAGTAAAATCCTGAGTTTCTTTTATTTCTGATTTCGCGCAAACCGTCCGAGATCTGACATCAAGAAACTTTTAACAGAGCGGAAAAACTATAACTGGAGGAAGGGTAGAAAAGAAAGTTTTCCATTGCGGGAGGCTAAAAAATAAAAAGACCCAATGAAGACACTCTCGTTATTCGTTTTTTCGCATGCTTGTGTCTAAATAACGAAGTTGGCTTGGTCCGTAGCTACATATCTGTCCATCGGGGGTAAAAACAACGGAAATAAATCGAATAGGAGGAGATGGATTGTTCAGAGTTTACTGATTAGCCACAATGATCACGGGGCCTTTTCAATAGTGCTCGACATGAACACAACTGTGAACTTTCTTTTTTGTTTGCGAAATGAGAATAAATTATCGTGACTGCTGGGTCGAAAAAAAAGTAATTATTTTCTGTTGTTTCAGGTAAGCCCGAGGTCCAATAATACTCCAACGGACTCACCAAAGGAAAGGTGTGAGTAATGATCGACCATTATCTTTTCTGTTTGCCTCGTACGTCCTTCGCGAAACGAGTAAGATAAAACATGTTGATGCTACCGGTCGAGGGTCGTCTCGTGCTTTTCATACTCTACGTAAAAGCGCAGCTCGACCTGTATAGATAGCCTGGCAAATTACCGGCTCATCCTTTTCTCCGACATTGCTTTCACACCTTTCGCCCAGTAATAATCAGTCAAAATATTCGTTATACTCTCAACAAATACGACTTTACTATTAATCATACTAACTAAATGTTGCTTTTGCAAACATTCTCGAAAAAGAGTACCTTTTTGCGCTTATCTTGATGTTTGATAGCACGAAAGTTAATATCTAGACCATTTGCTAAAATTGACATTTCGAATTATACTTTAATTTATGATTGAACTATTCGTAATTTTTCATGTTGGTCTCTTGCAATTATTTACTCATCCAATTGTAAGTCACTTGTCGAATTCCGTATCCCTTTATTGATTTAAGTTCTGAGGTGATATAAAAAGTTCTGATGCGACCGCATCGGATTCAGTCGTATCACTCAATACCAGAGTCGCATTAAGGCAAAATGAAAAGTGAACGTAATTTAGTATTCTGATCGCGCTGAATAAGCATAATCAAATATCCATATTAAATTTAATTACGGTGTTAACATTCATCAGGTGCGAGGAAACACAGTACCGCATGAAAATCCGCGCGTATATACCTCTCAATTTCGCTCTCAATATATGCCGCTCTTACCGATACGACGTCCCTCTAGCTCGTATTTCACAAGGTACTTGACCATTGATTTACATTGCACAGATTCACATGGAGTCTGCGTAAAAGTGATACACGCGTAGCGAGAGACGCCTATACTCAGTGCTCATCTTTCGACGGCAGTTAACCCAGTTCGGACCTTACTGCACCTGTAACCTCGACCCATGGCTGATGCTCGCAAAAGACGCTCGCTTGTCTCTTTCACCGTTATCTTTCCCTTCTTATCTTTCATATACTCTCACAATATCGTAGCCTTGACACACGTTCGCAATGATGACTGTCTACTTTTTCTCTTTTTCTGTCCTGAAATTTTTTCAGTGTTCTCAGTTTATTATTGTTTCGATATAAAAGTAGTGAGATATTAGGATATGGATTGCCGGATTATGAACAAAAAGACTTTATTTAATTAATAATAATTCATTTCTTTTTAATTAATAATATTCTATGCATATAAGATCGATCTTTACTGTTCGGAGTTCATAAAAGGAATAATATTCGTAAGTCCCCTTCACACGCCTTCGGTGCCATATCAGCAGGACTCCCACCCTATATGCTTCATCATGGCGGTCTCAGAGTATATACTAAATAACGATAGCTTACACAAACTCAAACCTATAAAACATTAAACCTGAAACTTAAACAGAGATTGATTTTTGAAGAACGAGAACTATAAATATTCCAACATGACACTTAGTATAATCATTATAATCAAGCTCCAAAAAATGTAAAGAAATCATTTGATGAAATCTCTGCTCCCAAATACATATAATGATGAAAGCCATTGACGTATTAGTAAGATCACACGCTCGATTTACAGTTTTAAATTTGAAGTAGTATATCACTTGGTGCTTTCCACATAATTATTAAATAGGATTTTTTTAGCGAAGTCATCGAGGTTCTTGTCACTTGAAGGACGACAATAGTGGACGGCGAATGGTACGCTTCTAACCGTCGAGCATGAATATAATGAATACATCGAAATTATTAAGTGCACGCACACGCGTGTTTGCGGTTGCACACGAAAGATGCATACGTGCGAGCGAATGCAACATTAATGTTGCACGGTTTGAGTTCTGGATAGCACGCTAATTAGAAGCCATAATCATGCTTGGCGTTTCTCCTTCTGACCACTCATCCAACCGGGAAATTATCGCCCACCCTCGATTGCCCTACACGTAGCCTAACTTCATCTCACGCTCACTCTTACGAACATGATTATCAATGATCATTATATAGCCGCTGCACTCTCTCTCTCTCTCTCTCGGATCCTCCGCTTTCTATGGTAAAGCATCCTTTGCCATGCAAGGTTTCACCTCCTATGTCTCCCGGCTTGGATTTGACCGGTAATACAATATCTGCCACGGTTCGTGTTCAAACGGCCCTCTGACACATCATACCCACGTATGCGAATGTACACTGCGAAACGAGTCAAAATTCCGCAATTACCTCGTCTAATATTCCCGATCTAGTCCGCTAACCGCATTCGAAAATTAAGGAATGAAAAAGAAGGCTATTATAACACACTTTTCTCGTATATCAATCACAATCGCCTCACTATGAGGAATTCCAATGGTTCCAAATGGTGTCTATGAGAGACGACTCTTGATACTGGTCTGAGAAACTAAAAAATTTTTACGATTATTATAGCAACTCAATTATTGAAACGTCTTAAATTTCGAAAATGGTATATTTTTATAGTGTAACAAAGATTCAGAAGAGTTGACGATTATTTTGTGGAGGCGTATTTATTTCCATTAAATCAGATTCGATAACCGTATTGATTGGAACGGGAGCATTTACATATTAATTGGCATTTTGGTCGTCGTAACAGCCAGGCTGCGAGTATAACAACAGAACCCTTTAATAAGGGATTCCAATGTGGGCATGGAAGGAGAGAAGATCTCATAGATGAGAGTATTTGTGTTATTCATCCATGTCCAATAATAGCATTTCGACAGCGAGAACATTCGCTGAGTATACGCTGCGTGTGCTATCAGATACGCAGTGATCATTCGCATCTGGCCAGTCCACAAAATATCTCTATAACTAAGTTCAATTAATTCAAACGATCGAGAGATCATGAGCGTTCTGCGTACACATGCTGTGCATGGCTTTCAAAATCATTTGCATGTCGAACATTCTCCAAGGCACGTACCGCTCACCCCATGATGTATGCCAAAAGTAAATACTACATATGTATGTTTTCGTCTTTCATAAGTATTGTTATGACCACGCGGTTTCCATGAGTGCGCTAGGAGTTTTGATATACATGTTTTAGCGTATTTTATAAATATCAGTTATGCGAAATAAAGTTATTGAAGTGCCATGTTACTGAAAATACTTCCTAAAGCCGATTGAGTAAAAAACGTTCCGCCTCATCTATTAGATCAAACCACATGGACTTTTCAAATCCTAGCGTTCTATAAAAATAAATTATTACAGGTGGCGTAGCTTTACTTGGCTCGTCTAGTGCATCGATTTATTCATTAGTTGAAAAGTTGTTTGAAATTCGCATCGGAATTCGAAATATCTCGTTACCCACAATCTTATTTCCATTAATTATTTGTACCTCTTGGGGCTTTGGTCTGATGCGAGTTAAGTCGGAAGGGGAGAGTCCAAGTCCAAGGTATCCGCGTGAACGTAGTAACCGCTGCAACTCCCGTAACGAGATTCATATCGAAGCATACATACAAGCTCTATACATGGACCCGATGCTCCCTTAGCTCCCTTAGTTCGATTCTCCGTGTGCTGTGTCTGACAAACACACTCCTCTGCACTTCGCTAGTCCAAGTTCTCTTTGGCCTCGAGTTTTAATGACAGTTTACCCCAAGTTCCAATCCATCCTATAAAGTAGAACGATCCCGAAGCTGACCCGCTTTCGCAATTTTCTGCCAAATTGAATTACAAAGCATACTATTGCACCTATTTCTTAAATATATGTTATTTATACATTCGTTATATACCTTAGTTCTTCCTTGTTTCGAAATTGTGCAGATACTTTCATTAGTAGAGTTGATCAACACATTAAGTCGATCTTTATTTCAATCTATTGGTATATGCAGTAATGGTAAATAAACTTTACATGAAATATTCGCATAATTCAGTACCGCCGTATCCGCGGATATGCACACCAAGAAGATTGACTTTGTATTTCCAAATATTTTTCATAAGAATGCATATTTTTTCCTTATAGAAGATTCTTAATATTCTTGACAAAGCCATAAGTCCATTGATATTCGAAAAGTTTTGTTTTACCGCGAATATTAAGAATTTCATAAAAAAATGTATATATATCTTATATTCTGACGTATCTGGTCTGAAATTCCACGATGTCTTGAAGTGTTTGAAAAGAAGCGTTCTCGAGTGAGTCAAACACGAGGAAGCACCGCTTTACGAATGGAGTTTCTGTAGTTGCTACGTCATAATAACAGTATATTGGTTCTTGGTTACGATGGAGGTCTCCAGGTCCTAGTACTTTGCAGCCTTACTGTTGTTTCACATCCAAACTGTCAAATACAAGAGACGGTGGAAGTCGGCAAGGTAAGAGTCTCGAGTGCAATGTGAACCTTTCGTACGACGATACACTTTCGTTTTGTTTTGATTGAATTCAAAACTATTTAACCGATTACGTGCATTTGATGATGTTTTTGAATATCATTTAATGATTGATTCACACGTTTTATAGAGCTACAGATTGCTGTTTGCAAAAATTAGCGAAATATCAGCTGATATTACGAAAATATACTTACATACTATCTACGAGACATCATTGGACAGGTTCAAAGGTGCAGAGAGTTGCCAAATAATAAATGATTCCTCGTATCGTGGCCAATCATTGTGGTTATCCTCCTTTGAATGTAGCTTATAGTTAAGCCCTATGGCATCCAGAGAACGATCCTAAGTTGGCCTACAGATCGATCGCTACAAAATGTACGATTGGTATCGTGGCGGCTGTTAAAGCGGCTCTTCTCCAACTCCACGCGGCCGCGACCCGTAAAACAGATAACGGGCTCACAAGCATTTACGAGCCTACCTTATAGTTATATTCGAGCATTAACCTTCGCGCCCATCACATATAGCCACGGTTTTACGCGTATCTACGTTATATTGCTCGCAATGAACATACGTGTGAGTTAGATGCATGGCCTCAAGTAGGTATGAGTCTGCGCGAGTTTGGATGCTAGGGGTATTGAATGCGAACCTAGCACAATCGCTATCCTATATCGAATCCTAGACAAACTGGAATATCCGATAGGTGTTACGATTCTCCTAGATACGACGTGTAGAAACCCTGTTCGAGAAATGGAATAACCATAAAATTTGTCAACATGTAATGTTACCTATAATAACATATGGTGACATCAAGCCACGTCAATGATGTCTTCAAAGACATGGCCACCGGTAACTAATATCGATAACCGATCCTGCGAAAATTCAATTGCTATTTTTACTTTGAAATCTTTTATCCCGAAAAAAATACTACTAAATGTAGTAAGAAATGCAGTCATGAAACTTCATCAACGGAGCACACTTTATGGCCCAATGCCATGGCTTAAGGCTTACACGAAAATGAAAAAGAATCACATCAGGGTCCATATACCGGGAAACATCCATCAAAGCGAACTAAATTCTAGCTGCACAATATTCCAGAATACTCGCCACATATGCTTCTACACATCGAAAACCCGACATGATACATGGTCTTATACATACAGTTCGTTGATTGGACGTTCATCAACCGCAGACCGTCAGACAGACCTCCTACCTCATGAGCTGCAAGCGTGTTATGATTTAATTATTGGGACATTATATTTCGATATTCAATTAAGTTTAGCTTCGATACAGCAGTGAGATTGGCAGAAGGAGCGAGAGAATCACTACTGAGATACTAAATCAGCACTAGGAATTCCATTAAGTCTTTATTATCTGAGTATGTTTTTTTCCACATGAATTTCTCTGGTAATGCAAAAACACTTTGAATGATGAGTGCAATTTATTTGCGTACCATTATATATTTTGCTGTAAAAAAACCACTGAAATGTATGTCGTATTAATATACACATTGTAATTACTGATTAACGTTCCGTGGATAAAATATCCAGCCCACATGCTTCCCAAGTTGCGTAATACTTATCTGAAAGATGTGTTCTTACTGTGCTGATGTGGAAATGCAATCCTGACACCTAAAATGGATGGCCACGGTAAAAAACATCTGGAAAAATTTCGGTCTCATATTGCTCGCTTTTTCTTTTTCCTCTCTTATCCTTCGGCTTCTTCACCTTTCATCCGTTGAATATTTGACAAGAATGTCATACGACAGAAGATCAGGTCTGACAAAAAATAGGGAATTATTGGTAGGCAGTCTCCGCGTACAAGTCAAAGACAATCAACAGGACCGACGTTCCCATATGAATCTACATTTACGTTTTTAGATATGTAAAGAATAGATAAATAATAGGTGAATATACTTGTATGAGCAGAATTTCAAGTTAATATCATAAGCTATTCCTTTATTTTATTCTGTTACGCAGAGACGTACGGAAGAGAGAAAGGCTTTGCTCGGTATAGCTCGGTCAACCGATATTCGTTTTAGCATAGCCTGCCACTCTTCTGGGAAATATGTGTGAAATATGAAGAATAGAAAGGAGCACGCGTATATGGAGTGTCCTTATACGTTGGCATACCCTGGGTACGTTTCTCGATTCACTGAATTTACATTTTCACTCGCCTTTTATTTCGTGCATCATGGGCTAGGGTGCTATGAGTAACATAATATGCGAGTATTTATAAATCTACTCTTTTTTGGATTCACAACATGGACTGACCTAGTTCGCCAATTATAAAATTCTCTTGCTATTAAGGTAGGTCTGTTTTTTATGTTTTCATTGGGTTCCGTTGAAAATAACGAGATATTTATTGTTGAAAATTACTATTGCCAGTTCTCTCTCATAAAAGTGTCAAAAGATACGATTTTCTATCCTAAAGATCATGACTTCTAGATCGTAAAACTTTTCAAATATTTGTGTAACTATTTTCAGTATTTGAAAAAAGTTACCTTTAGTTTAAAAAAATCGTATGATTTTTTACGATTTTCATATGTACATATCTCCTTTCACAAATCCATTCCCATGTGCGATTTATCCTCGAAATCCATGCATTCAAGAGGGAAGGGGTTCAAGGACGAGGGACAAGCTGACATGATCGTCGCTTGGTGCGCATTGTACGTGGCATGATTTATGAGAAGATCTCTCCCGGGCACGGGTAAACCTGGAAGGAAATAAGGGCCTCCGATATAGGAGCTTGCGCCCAGGTAAGTCCTCCGTGGCACGTGAGCTAAGACGAGTTACGTGTACGCCACGTGTATTCTCCAAGCTCGCAGTCGACGCTCGCAGGATCTGTGCCCTCGAGACTCCAGGGGCTTACGTTCTACCTCCGCTTACTACGTGTATCCGGCAAGTATACTTTGTTGATATTGCCTGTGACAGCAAACTCGAAAATCCGTCAGATATTGCAATATCCAAACGCCAATGGCATCCGGGATAAAGTCAAATATCAGTTGCTTTCTTTCTCACCTACACCAAAAGTGCATACACTGTACACCCGTATACACTTCACTTCCACATGACAGTATAATAAACATTTGAATAATTTTCAATTGTAGATTCATGCTTCATGACTTTTTTGTCGAGTGTTTGAATTCGCGAATCAAAGTACGCAATAACTTCAGAAGACAGCGGCTATAACAATGATGTTCATTAAAATGTATATAGGTTGCAAGAAAAATAGAAAAAATGGTAAACAAGGAAGCTTACAACGTATGCGTTCATCGATTTTCTAGGCAAGGGTGCGCCGTATACGAGACGTTCTTCGCTGGTGGTAAAACACTATGTATTTTCGCCTCGCGGTACGGGAGCACGCGATGCAGCATTTTTGATCCTCCTTTTCACTTCACTTTTTCACTCCCAACGATCTTCGGTTTTGTAGAGATCGCTTTTTCTTTTGAATACATTCTGTTCATGCATATGTTTATATACACTAAAAGTTTTGAATTCCTATCGAGAAATAGTGCAGATACTTCAACCTTCGCCAGCAAAAAACTGCTGGCTTCTAAAAGAAAGTGTGTACCCAACTCTTAATTAATATTGTATACAATATGGAATCTGTACAAGCATATATGTACACATGTATTGGAATGCATAAGTGTACATATGAACGCCTTGATAAATCGAAATATGTTCGAGCTCGTAGTTAATATGGCCTCTTCTCTCGCCCTCTTGGCTGTACTGCTTCATAGAGAGCGCACACCTCATTCGCCTCCTCTCATTCTCTGCTCTCCTCTCTCGCTTACGGCTGTTCACCACCCGCTACTTTCGATCTAACGGGCCTCTACGAGGGTTTATGCAGATCAAGCGAGCGTGACGCCCAGCACGGTATAAGAGTGCCTCGCGCTCATTTTATTCCATATCTTCCACATGTAGATTTATACGCGAGTATACGATAATAAAATAGAACATTATTGCTTGAAAAAGAAAGATGTCTTCGATTAGGTGACATCTGAGCGAACAATTTGGCACAGATTCGAAACAATAAATTTAACATTGACGAAATAAGAAAATTGAAGAAGTGAAATAACTATATTAAATTTTCATTCTCATATGAGCCTTAAATTTTCATTTCTATAGTAATGGAATAAAAATAAATGAGAAAACTTTCGTAAAGTGTTGACTCGGGAGAAGTGACTTACCGCAAAAGGCCATGTTTTACAAGTCGTATTATGTATTGGGCAATCGCGTGTGCGGCAACGTCGTCGTGTGCATCAGCGGCAAAGAGCACGTAAGTCCCGCGCTTGCTTTTCTCATTATACTCCTCCAATGTAATACGCGTTTATGTATACATTATGTATAGTGTTATGAAGCACGCATCTTTGTCTCGCGTCAACTATTTATTTTGGATTCCTTCTATATGCGCCTCGCCTATTCTTTCGCTACATTCTCGAAGAACCCCTGACCTGACATGACACTCATTGCTCCAGCTAATTTTGTAATCGTCATCGTGCGATCTTGCCGAGCCCTGTTTTTCCACTTTTATATTCGCCTTTTGATATTACGAGAGCTCGCGTGCTATTTTCTTATCCCAGAGGATCATCTCAACATTGTATGCATCATTTGTTTGTTTTCTTTGTTTATTGTCGTATGAATTTACATGAATGGAGACTCACGTCCTTTCTTTGCGTTGTGTCGTAATATATACCGTCGCCGAACGTTGACATGGAAAACCTTTTAATCGTTTTGGTTTCGCCTCCAGACGATTGACCGCAGAGAAACGTTAACCGTAGCTCTTTCAACCTCGGTGCGGTTACGCTCTCTGACGAAATTTATTTAAAAATATAGAATTGCATGCAAACAAATAAAATTGACTCTCACCTCGCAAGCTTCAAAATCATTTAATCCACTGACCGCACACGTTCATTAAAAATCTTGTGAAAAGTAAATTTTCGACATGATTCACCTGCGCCACTTCAGCTCCAGATTTAGGCTCTGCTTTCATAACCAGAATAATGCGTGTGTATCTCGTCTTATTACTCTCTGACTGTGTGATTTATTGTTTCGTGTAATTACGCGCCGCAATTAGCCGGCTGCACGTAATTGGTAATAATGAGGAGACTGTGTGAAAGCCCTATCAAGCCTCATTTCCATTCAGCTTGCAATGTTTTTTGCTCTAGAAAAATCAATGATTTGCGTGTTTCTTAACTAGAGAAGTGTTCTTCACTCTATGTCACTCTATCTACGAAATTTATATCTGACAAGAACATCTAGGTCAATTCGGTAATTGAATGAGAACTATTCTGTTGATAATTTCTTCACAAGATCAAAGGAATATTTCATTGACGTAGGAACTCGATGAATAGATTAGAATATGTACAATAGATATGGTAAACACTTGACCTGGGGCTTCGTGCCATATCGTCGTTTGACCTCCGACCATCATCAATCGGGAACGGAGACCAGAAACCCTTTACAAATTAAAGGAGGCGTATATATTCCAATAATTATATAATGTGTAAATACGCCTAAATTTATGGCAATAGAAACATTAAAAAAATAGGAACAATTTGTAAGTTTCGAGCTAAAGATTTAACGTAAAAAACGATTTTTCGCTAATTCAGAAATCACATGTTTGATATTTCACTCGTTGGGGATATCGAGTTCAAATTTTGTATTCAGTCTGTTCACATATGATTCTTCTTCTGACATAAGCTAAGAATTTCATGCAATAATAACAGATGTGATTCACCTCACCCTTATTCGTGTTAACGATGCGATAACGGATGGATTGATGAATATACATAAAAGATCATACTTCCGTGAATAGAACGTGCATAAATTAGTATTCAGCAGAGTGCACACATCAAGCGAAAGAAGGAGAGACAGAGAGTATCGCGAGAGAGTGTATGCTTGGTTTCACGCTTTTCTCGGTCTTAGCAATATCCATGTGTAACCTACTGAGATTCTCTTTTACGCAGTACCGCACGAAGATATTTATGCCCCAGTGGAGTGTATCGTTCACTCGACAAACACACTAGTTCTTACTAGGCTATACGAGTAAAAGAGAGGAAGAGGGAGAGAGATAGAGCGAAGGAGAGAAAGGGTTATGCAGCTAGTTTTCAGTCTTCAATCGCGGTAAATTTTCCAGTTTCTTCGTTAATTCGTAAATCTTTACATCTTTATCTTATTTCTTAGCGATTAACCTACTTACGGGCTGAATGTTTCGAATGTCTTGACTTTTGCGAGGTTTATTAAAGAAAGTAAAATTTTGCGAATAAATTTACGGGTGCGTAAACATCTGTGTTTTTTATATTATAGCGTATTGGTAACTAATTCATGGAAAGAAAGGAAGTATGCTCTCAAGTGCCAAGCACATCGTTGTAACAGAGGGAAATCCAGCAATCTTTCTCTTCATCTTCCTTTGAATATCGGTAATTCCATTCCCGCTTCAACTCTGAAATCGAAACCTTTGGTGCTCTGGTCGCCAATATTCAATCTATTCGGATATGCTTTGATCTCGGAGGACGTATCAGAAATTTGGACCACACGCAAGATTTTATCATCGAAAATAATTTCGATAAAGCAGGTAAAGGTTGTTCATGAAGAACACGAAGACCTTTGCCTTTTAACATTATACTGCTCTATAAAGCACATCCGATATACATAGTTCCTTCTGATTGCTTAAGTTTCACAAGGCTTGGGAAGGCTTCCATGCTATGCTTCACGGGTGCAGCTTCGGATATAGTTTCCCATGGTGAAAGCAATCGATCTTTGACGGATAGGTATGCCTAATGCGCTTCCTTCCTCAAGTTACGAATTTTCCTACGAAACCTATTGAACAAGCTTGATTAAGCCAAACGTCGCGACTCTTCCTTTACATTGATATCTACAACACTCATTTATATGCACATATGTACGTACGAAGTTGCATATTTGCCTTTCTGCATAAAAAAGACTTAAATTAGATACGTGAAAATCCCAAATATTTTCCGATTACAAATCCTATGGTTCGTTATTAAAGCCTCCACAGAAGCTTCGACGTCATCACCAATCCGACCTTCCTGGCATCGTGACTGACGTGACTTCGAGGAGTTCAAAACTGTGAGGAAGAGCTGAGCATAAAAAAAGAGAAAGAGGAAATAAAGCACGGAGTGAAGAACCAGAGTTCTGAGCACAAGCCATGGTCAACGAGTTGATCGACATTGCAAGGCCAAGCGTGCATAGCCCTCCAGTCACGCCGGCTTTCCAGGCAAGCACCCGGCTAATTACTAATCATTTCCTTAGGTCCTAGAATCTCCCCCGTTCAGAAGAAAAAAATGGGAGGAATTCGCGAACTTGATCGCACCAGCTCTTTGCTGTTCCATCATTTTCTTCTTCTTTTTATCTTTTTGTTTAAGGATCTATTCTCTTCCATATACTTGATGAAGTTGTCAAACAAAATGCATAGAGACTTAATTTCAAGCGAGTCACTTGAGAGACAGCTGTTTTAAATTTCAGTGTATCTGAACCGTCGTTATAATCTATAATTTCGAAATTGCCACGCTTAACGGAATAACTTATTCGGTAATAATCGATCCCAAGGACTTGACATGGGAGACCCAAGTTTCTGCTAGTGAAAACCGGTCTCGCTGAAGACTTCCTTTTGCGGAAGCTGTCTTTTTAGAGACAGCCGACGGAAAATGATGATGCCTCGTACCGTTGAGTCGTGCTCTCTTCGCTCATCCGACAGCGTGGCCAACTGATCGACAGACAAGTTCTCTAGCGCGCACTTGCACGTACCCCCATCAGTCTAATCACGGTCAATGAGTGTCCAGAGGCGAACAGGATGAGAGAAAAACGAGAAGCGTAACTTTGCCTGGCTATAATCGCACGGAAAATTTAAGTGTACCGCGTCGCACTTCATTGGCGTACAAGGGCATTATTAGTTTCAGAGCGACGCTTGCACTAATTAAAGCCCAAAGACTCAGTCTCACGTGGAGTGAACCGATACGACAATTTTCTTACTTGAAACGTACAGTCGACTCTTTCTTGTGGCAACATCGCTACGGATAACTTCGCTTTTACGGCCAATTTTAGTTCTTCCTAAAAGCAACTTTTTAATCCCTACTCTGATCCATGCCGCGACTGTTTGACGCATGCGTCTTCCCATGGACCACCGGTGGGGCTTCAGCGGGATGTTAAAAGTAGGGGATGGAAGAGAAGTTGCCTGTAGCGAGAGTCACCGTTCCCGATGGGTTGCCACAAGATAGAGTCGACTGTATATTCGGATTTGCCATAGGTTACTTTAGAAAAACGGTTCGCGCACCCTTAAAAATTGAGTATACTGCTTTTTTTCCGTTTACATACATTACAGTCAAAAGTTTATTAATATGTAGGGGGCGAGTGGGTACACTCAAGAAAAAAATGCTCGTAATCTGAATTTTTTCATTTTTATCACTGTTTTTAGTCCCTCGACACGTATTTTGTGTTAATATGCTGGGCTCGTCGAAAAATAAAATTTAATAATATTATATACGATGTACCCCATAAAAAATTTATGATTTCAATTTCTTTTCCAGTCCCGTGCCAATGATTAAGCAACGAAAAATCAGCACCAATGCTAATACGATCGTTGACATTGATAATACGGCCGACGTCGAGAACGCTATTAGCGGTTTCAATACTGACATTGATACTGATGCTAAAGGTGGTGAATTACCGCAACTGAGCCACAGGATGAGCTTCATCTCTGTTATTAATGAGCCTGTACAACAAACAACAGTATAACAGCCCGAAGTCAACACTGAATCTGAAGAAGAAATTATCGCCCATTTATCAAAAACTATACATTTGATGAACATAAGCATAAAAATTTGAGTGGGCTGATCTTGCCCCTTTCTCCCCTACTTGGAAGGTTTATCATTCGTAAGGTCAATAGAATTGCCATTTCCAGTACCATCGTACATTACCCCACTGGTCTATCGTTCAGCATCACATCTACGCTTGATAATATTTTATGTAATATACATTCATACATAACAAAGATACATTGGGCATTTGCTTTGGAACGTGTTTTGAAGCCTTACACACATGCACGTATAAAGATTGATGATGTGGAATGCAGAGTAGGCTTCGGTAGTTTGCCACACATGATGTTTCAGCATGGAATCTCGGTGTTCACAGTCCATGAAAAAACCTGGTGATGACCGCGCGCTACTTATTCTGTCCAGAAGCCGGGTTCCTACGAGTTCCCTTTCATCTCATGCTATCCTCCAGCATCTTTATCGCCGACAACTTTTCGCACTGAAGAAACTGCGAGGAATAGGGTGGAACTTGTATATGCATGCGTACGTGCTCGAGTGGAGTTTCTCCTCTGCCTATTTTTCTCACCGCAGAGGAAGACAGAGCGAGCGAAGCAGTCGAGAACAGACCACTTGGCGCTGATAGTACAACTCATCCGTCTGGAGAACATAAACGGCTGCGGATGATCGTAGCGGAGCCTTCGAGCTCCCATCGCACCGTCTCAAGATATGTTAATTCTCTTTAGACATTTCTTGCTACGTCCCGTTTTTGTTCTCTTCTAGGGTCGGCTGATCATACCTGAGATAATCAGAGCAGACAGGTGCATCCGTATCAATTAATTTCACGCCGGTTACACGCAAACTCTTAAATTGTATATCGAATAGGGAGATTCAGAGAGAATTTCTCCGTGTTATAAATCATTTGGTAGAATTTATATTCTGAATATTCTTTCGAAACGTCCATACTTTTCTTCAGAAAAAGTTGCGAGCGGAAATTGGCGCTTTCACTGACGTTCGATCGTCCAAACTCCATCTCAATCCATCTCGTAGCAGATTCGTAAGAACGATGACAAATACAACTTGACTTCATCCACAACTTGAATCTCTCGCATCGGATGTTTCTCGAAGCAACCATCACCGCGTTTTTTATTTCAACGCAAAGTATTCCGCGGTGTCCGTACGAAGTTATCTCTATCTAAATTTGCGGCGTCTGCTTCAGCCATGTGAAGAGGTATACCCTTTTGCTTATAAGCTAGAGCGCCAGTTGCGTCCATCACATGGTTAGTATACACGAGGGAATAACGCGGCTTCTTTCTTTCCATATTTTTTCTTTCTCAGCATTAGAATTCTTGTTAGTTCCCGGAGTTTCCGAAGTACCTGAACGTACAGAAGTAACAGAAGTAAAGAGCAAAGTGTACAGCCTGGATGATCATCTAAACGCGATATGTCAAGCTCGTGACATTAGACAACTCACCTATGTATCGGAGCGGTTCTCTTTCCCTCGAAGGCTACTGCGCACGACTCACAGGACATTCGTCTTTCTCTCGTTGCGATTCCCTTCGCTGATACGTATGCGCATACATATATACATATACACACGCATACATATTATATGTGGGCATAAGATACACCGACGGAATACGCATCACCGCTGTCTCAGGGGAAAAAACGAAAAGAAACTTTGCTGGACGAGTTGACAAGTTTCGTTTCTTGACGACTCGTGAAATGCTAACATTTTTTATTCATTCAATCCCTTACTTTTTCCATGTTTCAAAATTATGGAAAATATAAGCATTCGTACAATCTAATACACAATAATTATATTTCAATTTATCGGGTAATGAGAGTAAGAATAGATGCAGAGACTCTCGAGGAATATTGAAGCGAACGTTATGCAATATTTCTTATCGTCAATACCTTCTATTTATCCACGATCTCAAGTCATGAGACTTGAGATTTTTCTCAAAGAAATCGATTATGCAATATTCGCAAGTATCGCAAATGCAGTTGAGAACACTCGCGAGCTTTTGAGTGCGTAGCCTGAGATGTTTACTCTCGCGCATGGACAAGGAAACTTGCTGGAAAGAGAGAACGTAGTAGATTACGGTAGCCGCATTCTTTCGCGTATCTAATAATGCTCAGTGAAAGTTCCTCTCCTGCATGCTCGAGCGTGTTTTGCTTACTCGTGTGTATATCCGCGAAACACCGACGCACACATGAGAATGGCATAGCCCCATAACGCTACGAGACTCGTGTGTTTGATGCGTACGCTATTACCGTATGCAGTTATAGCGAGAAGTATCTGTATATATGTGCACATTATATGTATGTACGTGGATTGGAACATAGTTTGTCTCGTGCGAGGCCAGCTAGTATCACCGGTTATTTCCTCCACTTCGCTGCTTCACGGACGTCCGTACCTCTTCTCGCGTATGTGGGCTCGTGAACTCTCCAGCTCTGCACATGTCATTGAGAACCTTTCTCTGCTTCTCCACAACAGTTTGTATATGTCTCGGCATTTACTATTGTCACGATATATATCATTTCATCCATGAGACGATGTCTCCTTTTCCCAGACCCCATACCCCACCTGCATCAATTGTTTTCTGGCATTTGACAGCTCTGAAGCATCATTCCCATGAACACTTGCATAGAACGTACACATGAGGACGTGTACGTCATTTCGAAATCAGATCCACACGATAACGGAGCTGTCTCGTATTCAGATATATCAAATACTGTCGCAAATACATTTTTAAATAGTATCTAGCGAATCTTCGTTTCTTCTCTTCCGCTCAATGAATCTATTTCAAGGAAATTGAACAATCAAAAATATTCCCATAGTCGAATTCCCGAGGAATAGAAATCGCCTAATTTTTCCCAATCGATGGTATTCTGCGCATTAAGCGGATGAGCTCTTAATCCTTTCCTTATAGAATTGAAATGGATGATGAATTTTCCGATACTGCTGATTGGGCGCGAGTGTATGCTGGGATAAAAGTTATCGCGGGAATATATCGATGAGCGCAACGCGCGATGGACGCAACAAGTGCAACGGCTCTATCAATCTCCATGCTTACGGAGTTATCGTGTACTTTTTATACGGTTAAGAGTCCGCATGTATATACGTATCTTGTATCTACGTGCGTGGGCACTCGGCTTTCACCGGCGTGAGAAACGACGAGCTCTGCGGGAACGAGCTCTCGTTTAAAAGGTCACATTTTTAAGATTTTCTCGAGATCCGTTTCTGTGTATCAGTACTCGCGAATACATGCAGGCATTGCTCCGCCGTCCATGGAAAGTAAGCGTACATTCACAGCATCATGCGAGGCTTGTGAAACACTAGTTGCTGGTGTGAATAAAGAACAGAAGACGAGGGTTGGAGCCTCACACAAGCGAGATATCGTGAAAGTGAAAGAGAAATAACGAAGGAGAATGAGAAAAACGGGATGAGAAAAAAGAAACTTCTAGAAGAAAAATGGATAAAAAGGGAAAGGTTTATTCCGCGTAAGCGGAGAAATCGAGTAAAAAAGCGCGACTTTATGACGCTATTTTCACGTTGGTTAATGTTGCGAAAGCGTCTCTCACACTCGCTATGTTCCAGAGGTATATATAACCGCCTAGCCGCATAGTGATCGTGTCCTATATTTCTTCACGAACTATCTGCAACTTGATGGCAACACTAAATTCTTCCCGTCCGTAGAAATTTGATGTAATCCATCGAAATTTCACCTCGATACACGATAAGAATTATTATTTTGTCAGCGTGCAAAAATTTGCTCGCTACGATTACCTTTCACTCGCTGGGCGATCATCAATTTTCTAAGTTTCGACTGTTTTTTAAACTTTCAGAGGAAATTTCGAATAATTTCTGAAGTTATTCGAATTTTACAAGAGATTGTAACTGAAACTGTTATTGTGAGAAAACACTCAGCGGATGAAAATGTTACGGGGTATATAATTTCTATAGGTTAATCACGTTGGAACCGCATGTTTACGAGGATAGCTGAATGATTTTGTACTCGACGCTCGATAGTCTGGGTCTTCTTATTAGAGCACGAAGTATTGTGGCAGTCTCGACGTGACATCTAAAGAACCTCGTTTTTTGTGGCTGTGTGAAATATATCAGCCGGTATTTTCGTGTATATACGTCTCTACAGGGCTTGTGGCGAAACCTCGATGTTTTTTACCCGTCAGGTGCTTTGCAACAGCACTGGATTACACTTTGTTATACGGACCACCAAACACACATGGGACTCTGGTACTCATTTCGGATTTTCTCATCCGCTCTTTCTTCCTCTCTATCTCGAACAATTGCTTATCCAGTTTGAAAAAAGTAGAAATTCAAATATTTCGTTCATGATTGTAGCGATATTATCGCGTGTTTTTTTCCAAAAATCTTTTCAATAATTCGTATCCTTTTTCGTATAATCCGGAAGGATGAAAAAATATCGAGTTTACGGGGTTTAAAAACGTTATTATGCGGCACGTAAAACCCACAGGAATATTGAAACGCGTACACGACGAGCCCTCCACGCCGAGACATCGACTTTTCGTTTCGGTACATGACACGAAAACAAGGAAAGCCGGATGTGGACGTGAGGTGCAAAGGGTACAACGGCACACGAATAAGCTACGCTATCACGTATAAAAATGCAATCCTCATACCCGCCGTGAAAAATAACGATTTAGCACTTTGCAGCGCTGGCAGAGGGAAACGGAGGTACTGGAAGTTTAAGAGCAGAGCAGAGGGAAGGAGGAGAAAATGAGTGAAAAGGGGTGAGTGTTTAACAAGAGAGAAAAGCGACATTTAGCCAAATGAGTGACATAGCGGACGTTCATTAGGTAAACGAGAATTGATCATCTGTTTAATTACTTCGTCGCTTCTGTTCGTAATTATTCAAAATGTCTGAACAAAAACGGTAAGTTTTCACGGTTGACGAGGAACAAGAATAAATGAGGTAAAAAAAATAATAATAAAAAAAGTGAACAGAAGGGTACTCTGAATTATTGCTCAATGGGAATTTTAGTTTTTTCTAGTTTTTCTTTCACTTGTTTTTTCACGTATACACTAACTGCCTCGTGTACAATATTCTTTCGTACTCTATTGCTTATTTCTTGATATACCCATGAAAAAAGTTTTCATCTTCCGTTTGATATCAGAATTTAAATTTGCACAGGGAGAATCTCGAAGTTGACAGTGAAATGCGGGAGGGATTTCCTAGTGTTGGAGGTCCATTATAGGACGTGCCTGATAAATTTATATCAAGAAAAAAACGAAAAATTGATTTCCCGAAGGGAAATAGACTAGGCCTTCAAATAACATTTTACATATTGAACATATGCGTATTAGGAGAGGCACGACTATATATGTGTCTGATGTGAAAAATATGTTTGTTGGAATATTTCGAGAATGAAAAAAGCGTCTGTTGGAAGGACACAGGTGGGAAAGCCAGTCTTTTATAAGTCACGTGGATAAAGAGAATAAAAAAAGCAGAGAGAAAACGAATAATAAAAAGTATAGAAAGGCTCGTCAGCAGAGAAGCGTAGGCGTACACGGGAGGACTCGCCACACGCGACATCCTGCTGTAACAAATGTGACATCGGACAGGGAACTTTGTCTACTTCGTGCAAGCCTCGGGGCTTTTGACATCCGTTGATTTATACAAATCTTTTTGCCTTGAATGCCGTTCAAGCGTATTTGCACTCTTTGCGAATGTATGGAGAGAGAATCTAATGGTAAATTTACACCGCGTGAGTTAGCTACAACGAGCCGTTCCTATCGCGTTGCAATAAATATTGGAATATCGAAGCACGCTCCGGTGCGCTTCTTTCCATGCCATCCCACTTACACGGACCTCAACATGCATAGCCACTTCTGGCTAGTGCATCGTTGCAGATGTACTACACCCTTGAAATATACAGGCTGTCCTAAAAATTTATTGATACATCAAACTAATTGATTTTTCATCAAATCCGTAAAAGTACTCCACAGTTATCGATTTCAGCGGTTTAAGCAAAAAATGGATCAAAAGTAACATTTTTGATACTAACGAAAAATGAAAATGGTGGCATATAACAATTTGAGAAGCAGTAAAATAACGATTATGACGTAAATGTTTGTGGTCGATAAAAGATTTTCTTTAGTTTGCTAATGGAGTTTGAGAAAACAATGTAGCCATCATTGAACTCTCTACATTTTATATGTTTCTGGCGTCTCGGAAAGCCGTAAACTCTTAATGCACAATTGAAAATTTCCATCCTTCCAAATCACCGGTACTTTTTAAGATTTTTCATCGAATTCTAGGACACCCTGTACTTGGATACACATTCAAAGAGCAGACAGATACTCCGCCGTGTACTTATCGTTTCTCCTTCCTCCAATAATGGGAAAACCTACAGTAGTATGTACAGCTCAGTGCCAGCGGCAATGCAGCGCAAGTATATTCTCCGTTGGTAAGATAGAAGAGACGAGGAGTGGAAGTACGTAGACCCGTACACATAGGGGTACCAGTAAATATGCGTCGCGCTCCTCGGCACGGCCAACATCAGAGAGTGTTTCCTCTCTCGATAAACGCCCGTTTCTAGACGTTCAATACCACCGGCAATGCAAAAACTGATGCAACTATAGCAGTGCATTCTTCTTGGATTACAATTTACCTTAAAATGTAAACCGGAGAGCGAACTCACTCAAACGATATCTGCGATACACACATTCATGATGTGAATATACATTTTTTCTCATATTCCGACACAGAATTTACATTCTCTCGACTCAACAAATCTAAATCTTGTACAACAGAAATTGCATTCGAGCTTCGAAACTTTAGAACCTTTTTTCTGCTGTTCGTTTCGTATTTTGTTCAGTGCTACTTTTCAGTTTTGTAACTTTTGTTCGTTCAAACAATCATTTTTTGCGCTCTCCCGTGGGTATATGATCCCTTTCAATAGCGTATACAATTATTATGAGAAGTATACTCAGTACGTTGTGCTGGGATACAGGAAGGTAAAATACTGATCGCGTACCCTGGATTTTGTATTATTATCAGAATTTTATGGATGTTCGAAAAAGTATTCTAATTATTTACTCATGCTCCGGATAGAAGTCCGCTTTCGCATTATATTCCAAGCCATCTCGACCATTCGGATTACCTATTACATTATTTGTTATTCATACTGTTCATTATGATTCGAAATATCGCGTAATATCGATATTACTATATACGTACTTAATGCGGGTATTATGAATTTCGAAGGCCGCTCTTTTTCACTTGAAAATTTCACAAATCAGTCAATGCACTTCCCGTAAATCCCTTTCGACTTGTATTATAAATCACAAATTTAGTATTCTAAAAGTACGAACGAGTCTCGAACCGATATGGGTTTTTTTTCCACGCGGTGAAAAGAAAATCTCGTAGATGCTTCGCAGCGCAAGGTTATATTTTTGCATGAACGAAGAGAACGAAACAGAGAAAAATATCAATGAGGAGGAGGAGAAGAATAGGGTGGAGATAAAAAATAGAAAAGCCTGAAGATAATCGCGAAAGAAGCAGGCTGCAAAAGGATCGTGGTCAAGAGCGAGGAGTGGAACGCGTGTCTGAGTGACGGTGCTTGCTTACCGGGCGTGTTGCTTTCCGAGTAACCGCAGGGAATGTCAGTGTGTCGTACGGCAGTACTTACTCGACAATCCGAAAACACTTTCCCTCGATGACTATCTCCATTGCTCTCTAATGCCACGAACCGGCTGTGCCGGTTACCAACATTTTTTTCTCTCCTTCTTTTTCCTTCTATTCATTTTTTTATTCCAAACCGAAAGGAAAATCTCCGCTATTATTACCGCAGGTTTACAAGAGTGTCACTGAATTGGATTTTCACATCACACGGTTTCAATTGCTACATCACTGATTGCAACGATAGAGAAAAATTTTACATGGAAGGTGTGTGCGATATACTTTACTTAACTACATATGTATATGGTGCGGCCGAAAAGGTTCCTCAACATTAATCTGGAATCCAATCGTATTACTCAGGCTGCGTAGGGGTTTTTACGCAATGTAAAGTAGGTTGTAATATGCACCTGCATCATGATATGGAGTACAGGAATCTAAGTGGTCAACTCTGCCGCGCATGGACGAGTGTCAGAAATTTGTATTATCCTTGAAACTTTTTATGTTTTTATTTCATGAATATATGAGCATTTACGTAAATGATACAAGAAAAAATTCGTCGGTCAAAATGTGAATTTTTGCAGCAGGAATAGGCACGTAGCATCCATTCGCAATGAAAAATAGCTACAAGGAATATTTAAATCCGAATTTTGAAACACCTTATATATACACCATGCACCGAAGAGCAAGAGGCATTAATCGCGCACAGTGGTCGCGCATAGCTTCAGGAAAAAAAGGTCGCAACGAGGAAAGATTTGGAGAGAGACAGTGCTATGAAATTCGCTGAAATTATATACAAAACGAAGCTGTTTCGCTTTCGCCTTGGGGTCTTCGGGATGCTGTTCCTTTTTCCTACCCTTATTTTTTTTTCAAAGCCCATGCCTCGTTCGTTCGCGCTTTCGCCTTGATATATACCTACAACATTCTTTTATTATTTCTCTTTGAGACCTTAAAGCGTATATACAAGGCTGAATGAACCCTCACGCAGAAGAGGCGAAAGCATTGCTCCCGACTCTTCTTCATTTCGTATACCTGCCCATGTTGTATCTCGCACTCGAGAATTTTCGCACGGCTGATGAGTTTCCGTCACGATTCTGCGGTCGACGCTGAGAGAGTCACTGAATACTTGTACGGCTCTTTTTCTCCCGTGAGTTGCATGCCTCTTCTCTGAGATGACTGGGACGTGTTCAATGACGTTTCGAGCTTCTCTTCCTCACTCTTTGCTTTTCGTTTCCTTCACTCTTTTCGTTTCTTCTTCGTGCTTTTTTCTACTGTCTTATTTCAACACGATCTTAGATACATCGGTGCAAGCTCTTTTTCATTTCTATATGAACTCCGATATCGTGATGTAAGTCCGCCATCCATTTTGCTTGAGTTTTCCAGTCTCGTCTTTTATTTTCTTACAGTTTTTCGTTTCACTTGATACTTATTTGAAGATGTTACGAGATTTTTCCTCCTTCCGTGGAGGAAAAAATGAAAACCTTTCGCTATAAATTAAATTTCCTAAGAGTTCTAAACTTTTTTCCCTTTTTTCTTGTGGAATATATGATGAAACAATGTATTCTCTTTCGAATGCAATGAAAAATAATTTTTCACAGCTATTCTTTGTCGTTTTCGTTATTGCGGCAAATATTCACGCGTACTACCCACTTGATATCGCAGTTCTCTTCATTTTCATCACGGACTTTCCCCACTAACTACAAGATTCAAAGTTTTCATAGAAATGAGTTGAACTCTGAAGTTGCAAACATAATGCATAATGTGTGTTGACATTAGGTGAGGGCGGTGGAGTAAAAGCTCGGCTTCTTCCAACTTTGAAAGTGTTCTTGGTTGTATTATGATGTGATTGTTATTCATTGGTGCAGGATAGAATAGAATCTTTCGACCATTAATGAACCCGGTAAGGAACGTTGATGATCCTCCATGGATCAGAGTTACGGAATGA
This sequence comes from Cremastinae sp. B BG-2022a, assembly GCA_030522605.1. Lineage (NCBI taxonomy): Eukaryota > Metazoa > Arthropoda > Insecta > Hymenoptera > Ichneumonidae > Cremastinae sp. B BG-2022a. The sequence goes on along the minus strand of JAPYYX010000301.1, from coordinate 66,630 downwards.
AAAATTTCTAAAAAGATAAAAGAATGAAGCCATTCAGTATTTTCAGTAACTATATGGTGCATTCGAAACGGTATGTCATAGACGATTATCCCTACCGGAGGCTGCAATTAAAGATTATATCCTCAATTTTGCCAAGCTCTGATCATTTCTGAAAGTATATGACGAATGACCTTGCCGACCCGCATTTAAAAGAACTGGTGTTGCAACATACTCTAGAAATTCTTTCTATCTTTTGAATGTCTCGCTCGCAAATAAGACTTATCTGTTCAGCTTTGGACCCGTTATCGTTACAGCGGTGAATGGTCGTCGTTTTATCCATCGAGACTTCAAGACGCCATAAAAGAAACATTTCTCTTTCCTCGCGCCTCTTGTAATGCCAGGAGCTCCTTTGCCAGGCTAGCTTGTTCACTCGTCGACTTGCGGACTGTAATTGAAGGGAATGAAAGAGAATTGCAAGAGGAATCCGACGAAAGTTTTATCCACATATTCCACTCTTGTGTTCTCATTTCGAACGGGAATTGCCAGACACCGCCGGGCTCTCCGATATCTCTCAACTTTGGCAAAGATCTTTCTCCGCTAATCTCTTTATATCTCCAAGACTGCCGACCTTTTATGGGTTATTGAAAAGCCTCTCGTATCATTTTCATTCTATCAGTACTTGCTTTGTAATACGGAGTTTAGCAAATTCTGTGACAAAGTTTCGCAAACTTTTCACTAAAAAAGTATACCATTTTGTTTTGTTCTTCGTCACCACTTGAGCAATTTTGCCTATAATTCGGTACATCATTTTCATTTCACATATTGAAACGAGAATGGCCTCTCGCATCAATTTGCCAATTGCATTGTCCGGACCTTTTTCTGAGAGTCCGACTCATGTCAGGGTGGACACTAGCATGGGAGTGGAAGAAAAAACGATCGGAAGCTAGTGGCATACACCATCGGAGCTGCAATTCGCGCGTGACTAGCGGTCGCTTGTCCCAGCAAAAAATATTTTCATTCCGAATATTTCACTCGGCGTAAGCTGGAATAATAGAACAAAAGAGCAGTGGAGAGGTTGAGTAGGTGAGGAGAGGAGAAATAGAATGAAAGAAGATAAAAAGCAAGTTCAGCGAAGCTGAGTTTTCGAACAAGAGATTTTCCACGAAAATCGAGCACGGAATAAAATGGTAAACGAACGTACGCGCACTCAAATACAAAACAACTAACAAAAATTGATTGAAAATCCGTAGTCTACTGGAAAGCGTGCTTACCAGCGTAAAAAGCTTCCTCTTTCCTTTTTGAAATTTTCTCTTTCCTGCTTTTTCCTTGTTTTTTTTTTCCTTTAGCTCGCCCGAAACCTTAGGGGGGATTTCGAGCTTGACGCCTCTCAAACGTTTTCTTTCCTTTTTTCCGCACTTGCGATTCATATCGTGTTTTATCATCCGCTCGTTGGATTATTCAGCCGTTGCAATTATTCGAGTCTCTCGCTTTTTTATTCGCTTTGTGTTCTCTCCGTTTCATTCTTTCTCCGGTTTTTCGGCAATCCGTATCGAAGCGTAGCTGGCTCATCGTCATTTGGAATACTTTGACTCGTGACTTTTATCCCATCCCGCTCTACTACGCCGAACAAACGGAAACGAGCAAACATACCTGGCGGCTCCAATATTTTATAAAAAAACTGTCGAATATTTCTCTGGCGCCGGTAATGCATTTTTTGTTCGCAACTTGATCATTCTTGTCACACATTCATCTTGATCTGTTCTTTTTTCGATTCCGTATGACTTTTCATCTTTGATCCCTCTCTCACTCAATCTCTTGATGTTATTTAATTTTATACCTTAGCGTTTTCAGAACCCATATGCATGGCGAGCTTGCTATATTTGCAGATAAACCAATTCTTAGGGCGAGAAAATATCGTTGAGTTGTTTTATTTCGAGATCGGCCGCCCTTCACCAAAAGAGTGATAGAGAATACGATACGGAGAAGCAGTATGGAAATGGCGACCCCGTGATAACAGTCGATAATTTCTCGTAAGCGCACATAGGACGATTCTCGTACTTCACGCTTTTTTATTTTTCATTTTTTTTTCTCTTTTTATCACGACCAGTTATTTGCTTATCCTGATTTATCTGACCGTGCATACTGCCGATACGCTTGTTCGCGAGGATTTATCTATCCACCGATTGAGAAAATTTATGAGCCGATACAGTTAGATACGCTGAGGACGAAAAAAGAAAAAAATTCAATTCACTGGAGGAAAATTTTCGACACAAGACTCGTATAGCTAAACGAATTTTGCTACTTTTTATATATCTTTTCCATATACGTATGTATGTATGCATTTACGTATTGGACTTGTCGTTATTTCTTTTTAACTCCATTTTATGATATACATATTTTACCTATTTGTTATCCCTTCATTCTTTAGGCATACAGAAATGTTAAAACATTTTATACATAAATAAAATTCTATTTCCTTATTGAATAAAAGTAAATATTACATCGAATAATTAAAAAAAAAAAAAAAAATTGGGTGGAATGCTATATGTCAGTGCAATTTCCCGTGGCAAAAAGAGGAAGAAGAGAAAAATTCCGAATCAAATTATTGCGAAACTAGCTATTGAGTATAATTTAAGGTGTAATGTGGAGACAAATACTGGGAATCGGGTCGGGAAGAAGAACCAGCGAGCGGAGCAATAGTGGAAATTCTCGAAACGCTTGGGGGTTCGAAATGGTGCGCCGTGTACGACAAAGCATATCGTGTTTCTTGCAGCGTAGCATGGCCTCGCATTGTTTCATTAGCAGACTATTGACGGGACCAAACTATACGAGAAACGGGGATAAAAGAGAGGAAGACCGAAGTGGAGAGGGTTTAGTAATGTAGAGCGAAAGAGAAAAAAATTGAGAGTACATCAAGGAAAAGAAAAAGACGAAGAAATCTTTTGCTAAAAGGACAAATTGAGCTTTGCTGCATTTTTCCCCGTTTCCTCCGGCAGCCTCAAGTTCTTTCGATCGCTCTTCGCTCAACAGAGCACGTACTCATTACGCTTGATAAAATTATTCGTGGAAAATGTATATTTGCTAGGTCAAACAGAAACATTCTCATAAAATTGTATCTTTTCGTTCTTCAATTTTTCTATTTCCAATGTTACAAGCTGCAAGCTTTTAACCATTTTATTGCTTAATTGACTCGTGAGCAAGATTGACATTGCTTGCTCACGTAACAAACATTAGCACGTATATAACTTTTTGTTTTGCGCAAGCATATAAAGTCGAGAAAGAGGATGAAGGAGAAGGCAGGGAGACAAAACTGTCGAGCAGTCCTGTCGCACGTCACACACGTAGTTTCTCACCTACACTTTGCTTATTCCTCCCTTTGCTCTTTGTGCTGTGCACATGTTCGCTCCAACCGGTTCTCTGTGCATGCTTCCTTCGTACGTACCGCGACGTACATCAGGTTGACATAACCAAAGGTAAAACTTTTTCCCCGTACGTCCCTTTCATCCTCGGATAGTAATTAATAAGAATAATCATAAAAAAAACTCCCATCAACTGTTATGTGTTGTTTCAGCGCATACAAGAAAATAAAAAAGCTTCGTTATATTTAAAAACATTTTTTAAAATAAAAAAAGTTGACCACGTATTAATAATGCTACATACTATGTGGCTCATAAGTTTTTTTTTAAAGTTAATTGAAAAAATAGATTCCACACATATTTACACGTAAGCTTGTAAAAAAGCGATGATCGAGAAACGCTAAAATAAGAAATGTGATTAAGATTTACATCGAATTGATCGAGAATTCCGCCTCGCGTCTCCAAATGAGATAAAAGTCTTGAGCGATCTTTTTTTTATCGCTAAGATACTGAGATGCTTAAACGTTGATCGGTGCAGAATCCTTCGGGCGGACGCGCGCGCCGACTCTTTTATAAGAGATCGAGACGGCGACGCGGGCGAAACTCTTTCCCGCAAACCGCTCGCGCGCGTCTCTCCCTGAATAATAAATGCATTTTGCGCGTTCTATCGTTCGACAGTCGAACGATCGGTGCTGAGAGGCCGCTTGAATATAAACGAAGGAATCTAGAGCATCGCCGATTTGTTCTTGAATATATAGAGCTGCGCGTTTTTCGATCTGACGTGTACGGGGGGACATGATCCTATCCACCTCTGACACTCGCCCTCTCCGCCCATTTTTTCTTTTTTTTCCTTTTTACATACATTAGTTGGATATACATATACGCATAGAGCGACTATTGCATGAGATATTGAAAAATACCAGAAATATGTAAGAAGAAATACATATTTATTTATACCATTTCACTCGATCGTAAGATTGATTTTTGACTTTTTCATATGTTGAATTTTTAACTTACGCTCGTATTTGGCTTTGTCACACAAAAAATGTCCCGATTAAAAAAAGAATCCGCAAAATCGTAAAGCAACTATTGTATCATAAGAACGAGTGATTGTTCGGTATCTGGTGTGTACGACGTTGTTGAAAATGTGTTACATTGTTGTGGCGGGGGAATTAAAAATTAGATGGAAAAAGTGTTCAGGATTGCGAGAGAGATAAAGAGTTAGACAGCGTTGCGGTTCGAAAACGATGTAGGGAATGCGTGATTCGGTTGGTGAGCAAGCCTGGAAGCATTTCCGTGACAAACAGTACATAAATATATTTTTTTTCACTGGCATCGCCATCAGAGGTAACCCAGAAAAATACTTTGTTTCCTGCTTTTCTCTACTTTTATCGAGAGCACGAAACAGTGTCCATGCTCGAAATAATCGCCGTTCGACTGTATAATTATATACAATTCAAACAAATATGTATTGAATTTCTTCACATTTGATGGTTTTTATTCTATACATATTCGATATAATTAAATGAGAAGAATTACGTGGAAAAAAATTCATTAAAAAATCTACAATAATAATGATGAAATTATAAAAAAAACGAATTCCTTGAAAGCCCTTACAGAGTCCTTGAACCGAGAAGATTCCAGAATTCGCCGTCGACAGCACATGTAAAACATCAGTTCAAGTTTCTCGATCAGAGGAGTTATACGTTGCGTGCTGTCGATCAGACGCTTTGCGCATCACGTTCCCGATCGATGCATTTACGTGCTTAACCAATTAGCATCGCAAAGTAACCACGCAAACATCGTCATTACTTTGAGTCGGACTAATTAGCGAGTGAGATCCGACAAAGTATCGTTATTATCGTCGTTTATTCTCAGGAGAGAAGAATGATTAACCTTGACAGAGTCTTTCTTTCGTTGATACAAACGCCGATCATCCTATTGATTCATCCTCATTCAAAAGACATCGTCGAACTTTTTGTTATCAGATTTTTCTGTCACGTTTCTCTATACTTTTTTTTCCTATTAGATTTTGGCACAGCTTAAATTTCGTGAAATGAAAGCATGATCGATATTACATTTCCTGTGAGAAAAGGGCAAGTTCTCGATCTTTCGGGTGAGCAGAGTGAAACGGAAGAAAAAAGAAAGAAAAAAGGCGTTGGATGAACCGCGACGCTTATGTTCGGTGCCACTCGTGGGAGCCATTACATTTCATCCGTAAAAGAAAGCTGATGATTGATCGAGTATAATAAGTTTTTCGGAGTCGTCTCTTTTCCTATTTTTCTCCTCCTTCCGTTTTTCTCTGGCTTGAAATCTCACGGGAACGTGGCCAACTTGTATTAATTTTTCCTTGCTCGCTTCTCGAGTTTATTATTCAGGACCTCGAACAGATGACAGACTCATTGCCACTTTTGTATGTTCATACATTTTCGATTATATACCCGTGAATTAATGTATAGTCATTCCACTTCCGAAATATTATTCTGACACATGACTATTTTGCACATACAATAAAAGGATTACTTTTTTCGATGTTCAATATTTTTTGTTTATTAAACAATATCAAATTTTTTTCAATTCAAAAGTCAGCTATTCCTATCGCGAAGGGCCGCAAATTGTTGACTCATATACGTTGGGCCCTCAAAATTTTTTTATTGAATTGTCATTAATATCAGTAAATACTATCAAAGAAGTGAAGAATAATCTTTGTAATTTTCTGAATTTGATGGCCCCGTGTTTTGGGATTTATGTGATACGTTTTACATCAGATTCTTACATTTCTCATTTCAAACTTTAATATCTTTTCAAAATGTGTTCGGTGACCCTAATACTTATAATATTTAATATTTTTATGTAAGAAACGGATTCGTTATAGTTTCATATTTTAATATATTCTTTAGATCTTAACTTGTCATATATTTAAAATGGTTAAAAAAGTAACTGAAATATAGCAAAACTTTTTTTTGCTTAAACCTTCGGTAAGGTACCCTTTTTTTTCTTTTCAAACGTTTTTATAGATATTTATTTCGTATTTAAAAAAATTTCGCTCCTGCCATATTTTCCATTTCATGATAGGAATACCTTAATTTATTGAATATACGACAAAAAACGATAAAATAATAATATGAAAATAAAAAAAAAAGAGAAATGAATGTTCAGCTTGTTATCTCGGCTTGCTGAAAGTAGCGGAACACGCTCCGGAAAGTAGAGTTTTTGCTTGAAAGAAAGAATGAAAGAAAGAAGAACGATAAAATAAACGTGTTTGAGTTAAAAAATAAAATATCCGAGGAGAGTTTTAAGGAGCCCGGATGGTGGTGCGGAAGTAAGAGTTGCAAGAATGCACGGGCGAGGTATATATAAGAAGGATGAGAAAGAGCGAAAAAAGGGAGAAAAAGAACCCGCTCGAAGAAGAATTAGATCCACACCCGACGCAAAACGGTCTTCACTCGTAAAGCGATCTTATAAATTGTACGAGACATCCAATTAGGATGGTAAATCGCGAAGTGGATGGTTAGACGGTCGGAGAGGTCACGGTCCGGATATTCACCACGAATATACGCGTATCTTATATATACATGTAGGCCCTATATAAAGATATAGCCCAGTAGTTCCCCAAGGGGCACCATTATATCTCTCCTCGACTATACGCCCATGCACACACACGTCCCATCTTCTTTTTACTCCTCGGACTGTTATTTCACCTGCGCAAATGGAAAGATTATCCATCCATAAAACCCTGTGTATTAATATCGTATGTATACATACGTATGTTAACCTAGTGATATAAGTTTATTATTATTTTTATCCATGTTGTACTATTATATGTTTTTAATTTATAACTTTTTTTATCGAAAAACGAGCTGTATGCGGATTAATTTTTCACCACATAAAATCAAATAAAACGAATGAATGAGGGCGATGTTTGCTTAAAAATAATCGAACATCGATTTTAGTTCATACATTACGGAGTGAGCGAAAAATGAGAAAAGAAATGGATTTGCTCCGGAGGCTGGTCGTATTTTAGAGAAAAAATTGTGCTAATGGCCGAGTAACAGTATATTCAGCGTGCACATCTTATATCCTTTGCACATAAATGAATGCGTACAATGCATCGTTAAGAGAGCCCGAGTGGAGCGAGGGAGATAAAAAATGAGTCAGGTAACGCCCTAAACAGGGAAAAGAGTCCACGATTCTATCAGACAATCACCGGAAACTTTGAAATCTCTCGTGCATGATCCGTTGCCAGACCGGAAGGTCACCGATTGATGCATTCCTCTCTAAATACCTATATAATGCGAGGCTATATAAACCATTCTTTGTCGAGATGAGGTGCTGAGAGCAACCCAGTTCTCTCGCCTATTTGTTTCTTCATTAGCATCTTCTTTCTCTCTTCACGCGCTCCTTATTCTCTATTACCCCGATTTTTTCGTGTTTTTTGCAGATATTTTTCACTTTACTTAAATAACATATTTTTTGTCTTTAAACTTTACTTTGAGGTACGTATACTCATGACGTATCAAAGTAAAAAATATACGATACATCCATTTTATAAAGATGAAAAATATATTCATTCGTTCCTCGATGGCCGTTCGTTGTATATGAGATTCTGCGAAACGAGCTTCCTAAATTTCTCTCCTTTCCTACAATCTTTTCTTTCCATATCTTCCGACATCAGGATATGTTGAATAATAAGAGCTCTCGCTCCAGTATATTTATGGAGTATCTCTATATTAAAGACTCTTGATAGTCGCTCGCTGTCTTTTTTTCTCTCTCATAGAGATATTTTCTTTATCTTTTCCCCTTTATTCCTACATACATGATTCAACCAGTTTTTCACCCTCTGAAAGAACATGCATCCTACGCGAACCGGACCATCCCAACGATCCGGAAAATTATGGGCTCTGACCATAATTAAAGCTCGGGAGTTTCCGGTACGGTTATCTTTCGACCCCTCGTGTCTGCTTAACGAGTGGGAAAAGCCCTGGTCAGTTGAACACTCGTCCACCGGGACGCATCGACGAGATTGGCGCGCGCTGATTCTTCACGTTTAATTTGGGAAAGTTTGATAAGAACGGAAAAGGAAAGCAAATCAAAAAATAATTGCTCATGAACTGGATCTGCTTCAATAGATTTGGAAAATGAGAAATTCGTCCTCGTTTTACCAAATTGTTTTATTTCATCCCCATTCGTGTTAAGTCTCATCATTAATTTGAACATAAATATAAATACTAAATAAATATCAATAAAAAAGTAATTGAAAAATCAAAACCAATCAGTCCGAATACTTCGCATTCTCGGGAATTTCCAAGGAATGTTGAGCGATCGAAAAATATCTACTGAACGAGAATATAATAATCGCGGCGTTCGATCTCCCATTCGCGGATTATTAGGCTCTTGGTGATTCGCATGCGAGATATTTATAAATATGTATACGACTACTGCAAATGTTACTTTTTAGTCCTGCACACGCGTAAATAAAGCGCTGATAAAATATGAATACGCATATGTTATTTCATTCTGCATTAACATATACATATACTTTTGTTGAAAAAAATATGATAGGAAAAAAAGGAAAAATTTTAGAATAAAAAAGTTCTCACGTTCTTTTAAGATATCTCGATTCACCACGAATACTTTATTTCTACGTGAGACGAATTTTTTGTTTGCCTTTAGCGAAAATCTGCTAGGATATCGTTGTTCGGTGTCTCATCCTCATGTTCCGTGGCCCATGGAAGAGCACCCTCCGTTCATTACAGCGTGATGGTGACATAATTATGTGGATCACGTACGACAGCTAACGATATCAAGGACCACTTAAACAAGGCTTTTCTTCGTGCTGTCCCTCCGCCTGTCTCTCTCTCTCTCTCTGTCTTTCTTACTATTTCGATCTCCACATGGCACTTCCTGCCTTTATCCAAAAAGTTGCTTCTACTTGGCTGACTACGGGACGTATCTCTCGTTTAAAAACTCATTCGCACGCCTACCTGCTTACAACAAAAGCTTTCTTTTCATTCAGCGTTCGACCTATTTAACGCTTTTGCCCCGCCACTTTTATCAACTTTCATCAACAGCTCATTTTCAACACGCTATTCCTTTTACCTCGATAAGCCTTTGCATGGAAAATATAATCATTCATCCTCTCGGGAGATGAAAAATGAACTCAAGTTGAAGATTTTAAAACAAGTTATTTTTAACTTCGAATTTTCCTTCAATTTCTATTTTGGTTGACATACCTTCAGATATAGGCCAGGGGGGAGGAAATGGGGTACTTAAGAAAATATTACGATTCAAAGGGCTTAAATGTGCTAAATCTTTTGTTTTTTAATCACAATTTCAGGAAAGAAATAAAATTTTCAGCTGCCATCAGAAAATAATAATTTTTTTAGCAAACAAAACGGCCTACTCCTCCAAAAAGTTTTTTTCTAATTTGTTAACTTATTATTCGCTTTGACGTCTTATTCCAAGTAATAAATTGATGATTTATTTCAATTTTTCAAAATGTATTTTCAAACCACAAAATATAAGGTCCTTAGCGAAGAAAAATCTAGATACATAGTTAATTCGTCAATGTACAGCTTTTGCTTGATATCTACATAAACCATTCCATACCTATTAGAATAATTTACAATAATTTAAATACATTCCACAGAAAAAACTGTTTGATATTAAATTCAATCAAATTTTGAAATATTGAAAATTTCCACCAAATTTTTGGGGTAACCCATTTTGACCGCCTCTATCCTATACATATAGTTTTTGGTGTGAGCAATATTCATATTGTACATGTACATTATCATTAGGGTTGATTCTTTAACAATTCATAAGTAATTAAAATTGGTTCAACAATTAAACAGCATGAAATGATTATATTAACGAAATTTCATCTTATTGTCAGGTATGTGCATTCAATTGAGTATAATAAATGGGAAGAGAGCCTCAATGCGGAGGTGAGACAAAAGAGTCCTTTGGAATTTTCGTGTCAGCAGAAACTTTCAAATAAACTTTTCTCCTCTTTGTTGCGCATTCCAACTTAAGAGTTGAGAAGAGGAAGTTTCTCGCGTTTTTTATTTGTATTTATATTTATCTGTAGCTATCTTTCTTCCTAACTCAGGGTTATATATATTTAGCACTCGGAAGGGTAATTCGAATGTGTAGGCTATATCCCAAGGAGTCGTTCGTGATTTTTCTCTCTTTTTCTTTTTTCTCTCCACTTTTTTGTCGTGTTGTTATGAAAGAAGTAGCCGAAGAAGGAGTGGTTTTTACTCATCGCGGAAGAGTTTCTTTGGCTCGACGTTGGCGGTGAACGACGGAAGCCGGCGAATGCTCTCAGTGGTCCGTCTCGTGTACCGTTTCATATTTCATTCGGACTCTTTGCGAGGACGCGGCCGACGAAACGCTCGAGTTTCATGTATGTACATCATTTTCATTTCATTTTATGTTCTTCATTTTTCTGTTCATTTTTCATCGTATCTACGTATATGTATGTATTTATTTATACATCTACATTTACGTGCTAGATATATTTTTAATTGCAAAAATGAATCGGGAAAGGGAGAGAAAAACTTCTCTCAATTCCTGCGAACATCTAATCGACATTCAAAAATGACTTAAATAAAAAATTTCAAGTCTGTAGCCAATCGGGAAGTTAGTTTAAAAATTATTTTAAAATTTGTACCAAAAAGCGACTTAATAGAAACGTGGTAAGGAGGATTAAAGTCAGCGGTAACAAATGTTTTCAGATCACTTTCACCATGAACAAAAAGGATTGTCCTACATTTTCGATGAATAACCAGCCTCTGTCACGTTTAAATGAAGTAAAATATCCTGGAATGTACTTCGACCGCAGGTTGACTTGGACAAGTCATATCAAGAAAAAAAGAAAAGAATTGGACTTGAAACTCAAATGAATGTAGATATTGGCTCATAGGAAAAAAATCCAAACTCAGAATATTGAAGAAAGTTACAGTTTACAAAGCCATTCTCAGACCAGCTCTGGGGAACGGCCAGGAACTCCAACATAGAAATATTACAAAGATTTCAGTCCAAAAAACCCTTAGAGCCATCGCCAACGCCCCCCTGGTATGCCACTAATGCCTGTCTGCATAAAGACCTAAAAATAGACATGGTCAAAAGTGTAGCACAAAAACTGTGCGCTAATTACGAAAGAAGACTCGAAAACCATCCAAACACAGCAATTGCAAATCTTTTGGACAGAACAAAGTTTCAATGAGATTGAAAAAGTTCAAACCACTGAACCTATGACAACGATTCCTTGACGACTAAACGGCCTGATCAAGAACCGCAATACATAGAGCAGAGCACATAAGTGCCCTCTAAACACAAACATAAACACTCTCAACAAAACTATTTATTGTTATGCTTATAACAGATTGTAGTTATTATTTCATTAAATATCAAAAAATTCTTGCGACACACGATAAAGCGAGATAAACTGCTCGTTGAATCTTATTTCATATTCGGATTAATTTTATACGCAGAACGCTCTGCAGAATCGCGTTCGAACGATTCTTCGAAAGACATCAACGAGCATCAGGTTAAAATCCAAGTATCTCACGAAGCAAGAGGTGAACTAGTTGAGCATAATTTGTACTCTGTACCGACGGTGTACCCGAGGCCGAAATTAGCGAGGAGAGTGATCTATGTCGCGCGTTTCGAATTAAATCAGGTGCATATTTCGCTTGATAAATGAGTGTGTTTAAAGCCTACGCGCATCGGGCCCCGGTATATAGAGCGCGATCCGGATTCCGCCGCACCGAGTCCTCTTTCCCCTCATTTACCACCCCTTCCCTGCATTTCTCATTTGAGAATCTATTTATAAAGGTTCGTGGACACGCGCTCTGATGACTCCCTCCCCGCTTCTCGTTCCATCACCGTGCCAGAGTTTATTTCTTGAATGATTAAACTCTACCTGTAAACGTGGCCATTTTTCAGCAAACTCGAAAATTGTTGTCGAACCTCAGCATGACAACAAAAGAGGAAAAACAAAAATAAAACAGGAACCCAGACGTAAGTGAATTAAATAGTGCAATGAATAAAATGGTACCTATACGATGGTACTCAGAGGGAGGAAGGGAGAAAAAGGTGTATGGAGTAAAAGAAATATTATAGATGGGAATAAAATGGAAAATCTGACGAATATTGGGAAAGTTTGTGTTATACAGGCTCGACATGTGCCATAATCAGAGTGCACGGCTGTCTGTGGGGCTTCGCGCGAAAACATATCGCGGAGCCGGTAGACGTGAGACGTATAACTAGCCGTTTCTCCTACCTTACGTTCCCGTTATCGTCCTCCTCGTCTCTCCGACACACTGGATCAATGTTTTATGGCAACTGGTTGCATTGAATATATACTGGCCCGCGACCTAGCCCCCTTTTCCAATCGATAAAAACTCATCTCCCGTCCAACTTCTTTTCTTATTTATTTTCCCTCTGCTTCTTATTCGTCAACATACGCTCATGCCATATTTAGAGCTTTTTCGAGAGGAAAGGATACGCGGTCGCGGCCTGCTTTTATTATTACTCAAATAGGTACATACATAAATATCTTCCAATCTCTCTTTGTAATTATTTTTTGATCCATTTAGTAAAATATCTATTGATTAATCCCTTAATTACGAAAAAAATTAATAATAATAATATAAATGGGAACTAAACGCTTTATCTTCTCTGCCACTGAAGACGCACGAGAACCCTACATCCTTCAGCGCGATCCTCTGCAAATTTTAATTGGATCGTATTTGCAGTTTGAACCTGCAATAGCTCAAAAAAAATCATGTACACTCTCGGTGTACGTAAGCGATATAAGATTAACGCTCCCGTATATAATCGAGCCAGAGACCTGTTTAGGTAAAAAATTCACGATAGAGATATGTAGTCTGTAAAAAAAGCTGAAAGAAAATCGTAATAAACAAAAAAAAGAACTACCAACTCACCAGGAATCCCTCTGAACGGTACGAGTTTTTCGAATATTTTTTTCCATACGTTTAATTCTCGTTCTCGTGCGTTTCTTCCATCCGTGGATTTCTTTCTTTTGTAGATTTTTTTTTCAATTCCACTTTTTGTTCCCATTTTTTGTCGACTTGTATTTTGGTATTGATGTTTGTATTAAACATACAGGATACGCGTGGGTTTCACGTGTGCACGTCTCGGGGATCTGTTTTGCTTTATCTGATCCGGCTCGTCCCGTAAATAAATACATAATATAAATATATACGCGCTGGACACTCCTCGGAGTTGGGAAAATAAAAGGGCGTAACCAACACAATTCAGCGCGCGAACAGAGATTTTATGCACCCATCTACCTCAACATCAGAGTTGCTATTTATTTTCTGGTTAAAGGATTCAATATGTATAGCGCCAATAAAGTCAATGCTTTTTTTGAACGCATTCGTTGAAAGGTGATTTATTAACGTGTGCTAATTTCCAATGCAACGAATATACATTTTTTACATTTACCGTATACGAACTGCTTTCCCTTTTCACGGATCTTAAAGCCGCTTTATATATTATCTACATCGAGCATATCTTTCGCTAATTTAACAAAATGTCTGATAATAAAAATCAGCATACATGAAATCTTCGTTTAGAGTTCTTTAAAAATATAAAACAAAGACCGCGAAACATTTTGCATTTTTCGTCGTATATATTATGAATTCCATGCTCATCATGAGCACAATATATATCCATGATTAGATCAAAGTATCCAATTTCGGTGGACAGTTTACAATAAAAGAAGAATGGAGTATAGCGAATTAGAATTTTGGTGTCTTGTTTGTTTTCCCAATTGCAAGAACGACTCCGCAAACAAGACGAGATCGATTCCATTGGATATGTGTAGCTCTGTGTATACAACCTTGCGTGTGTATATGTCGGAGGAAGTATGGGTAATGTCGTGTCCATTGCACAGGCTGACTCGTTGGCTGGTATTCCGGTATATACATGCATATATTCACCCATATCTATTTACAAAGATATAGAGAAATAAAATACAGGATAGGTATCGCTATACCGTCAGGTATAGAAATAGAGAGAAATGGGATAGATGTATAGTTGGTAGTTTTGTCGGAATAGATCGTTGGAACGCGAGAGCGGGAGGTCGGGAAATTGTGAAAAAAGAACAAGAGCATCGCTGACTACTGCAGCTCCCTCCAGCTTTTAGCGTACAGAAGAGACATCAGAGGATAATTAATCTTGGCGCGATGCTGCCATGCCAACCAACCATTGCTTCTGGTATCGTTATTGCTAGAATATCTATCTGCTTTTTTCAACTATTTTTAACGCACTGAAATATAGGCCGCTCCATCAGAAATGAGAATTTGATAATAATCAAATGAATCGATGATGGAACGATTTCAAAGTCGTGAAATGTTTCGTAACGTTTGGTACCCGATAACTCGTTAAGTTGAGGAGATTCGAGCGTTTCTCACGTTAAACTTTTATTTTCCAACTTTTTTAAGTGAAATTTGGTTTATAGCTATACGGTAATCATAATACGCGACTTTGGCTGAAATTTATACGAGATCGTCCGTCTAGACGTTGAGATATTAATTTTTGAAAATCGCAAGCCCATGTTAAAAAGTATATGATTTTTTACAATTAATATCTCGACTTCCAGACGGAAAATCTCGTGAAAATTTTTCACACTGTCTAACGTAATGTCAAAGAACGTCGAAATCAATTTTCAACGAACCAACTTGGAAATGATTTCGCTTCGTAAAATATGCGTTTACTGTACACACTCAGTTGCTGATTTGAGTCACGAGTAATGATCGAACCTTCTTAAACAAGAAAAACAGAAGAAACCATTTTTTCTGACGCACATACTGCTTTTTTATTATTATATAGAAATTAATTTTATCGAGAGAAAATAGGAGGATGAGGGAGAGGGTAACGTTGGAACAAATTAAACAGAAAGATGAACCGTTCGAAGCCAACATAGTTTAAAGGAGGGTTTTAATCGAGACGTAGAGGCTTTACCGTGTATGTACGAGAAACGACATTCTGTTCGTTCTCGACACGATTGACCGTGCGCCCGAGCCCAACAGGGACCCATTGACCCACTCGCTCCACCAGCTTGACCATCCGGTAGCTGCATACGAGGCCTCCTCTCCTGCCCTCTCTCTTCATTATTTCTCATCTCACGATCTGTCTCTGAGCCATGTCTGCCTACTTTTTCAAACCTATATTCTCCCACTCTTTTTCTCTTCTCGGTTTCTTTCTTCTTCTTTCTCAGAATTTTTCTTTTTTATTTCTCTTCGTGTCTTTTTCACTCTACATATATTTCTCTTTCTATCTCTCAGTCTCTCTCATTCTTTTTCCCTTCCGCTCCACATCTTTTTGTCTCTCAAAATACACAATATCTATATGGTTTCTGGGTGGGATCACCTTTCTCCCTTCTCCATCCCTCTCATCTTAATTTGAATCATTTGGGAAAAGTGAGCTTGCGAATCGAATTCCAATTTTGATAAATTAATTTTTTAGAAAATATTTATGAATACCTCTTCCTCTGCACCATGACAATTTAGAAGTTGAGAAATAAGAGATGATTGGGGTTTGCAAAATACGGTAGAAAAACAATTTTCCGAAGGCGTATAGCCACGTTTTATATACACGTGTTGAATATATTTATATCGACTACTGGACGAATCACAGTAGCGAGAGAGCAAAATACTTGAATATTGTTCTCCGCGGAAAATGTCCGCTTTGAATTTTGTATTCGAGACTTCCGCATCGCGGAGTATCTGTCTGAAAAAAGGTTTTTTCAAAGGGGAAAAAGCCGAAGCCATCATCAGGGTATCAGCGGACCACATTGAATTTATTGAACTCCACGGTCGACTAATGGACGTTGAACGCTACAATTTAACGAAGCGCTCAAGCGTACGCTCAGCAGTTATTGTGGACACTCCTTGCGCGTATTACTTTTTTTTTCACTGAGCCTATTCAACGAGAATGCCTACCGAGAGGACTCGGTCCTTCCGTTATTGCCGTTTTCCCCTTTTTTATTTATATTCTCATCCTTCTTCCCATGACCTTATCTGTATTTTACTTTTCATCGAAATAGAAGTAATTAGCTGCAGGACCGAGATTTTCCATTTTAATCTCACAGTCTCCTTTTTTCTACTTTACTTTTGCATCTGACTTCTCTGATTATAATCAGAATAATTATTATCGATGTACGTATAATTCGATAATTAATCAAAAACCGCAAGGGAAGATTGAATTTCCATATACTCATCTCCTCCAGGTCTATAAATATCTTCGATATTTTATGTTCCAAAACGCGAGGCCAAATATGCAACTTCCTTGCTTATTCTCTTGTCTTGTTTTTTTTATTATTCCTCTGCTTTGTTTCCGTTCGATATTCTTCGTCCATCTCAATTTGAGGACCCAAGAGGAACGAATGTTTAAATTTACATTTACTTTTCAAAAATACATGCATATAAAAGTCGTCTACTTTTTTTCCTGTGTTCAATTTTTATTCTATTTTCATCCAAAGCAAATTTTCCGCACTGTACATGACGTACGATCAGGGGTTTCATTCAGAAATCCATGGACGAGTATCACAACAATATCTTTTTTTTCTTTCTCTCTTTCTCTGTCTCTTTTAGTCCTCACATTATCTACATTGTGCCATTTTTGCGATCCATCAATTCTTTCGTGCACAGTAGTCAGCGTATATATCCGGGTTTTCAAGTAAAATGTTATTTTTGTCTCGATAACGAAAAAAAGAAAAATTCAATGGATAAAATAAAAGTGTGGATATCATTTAATAACCGTGTGCCGACTAGCATATCAGTCATTCATTATTTATTATTAAAGTAGATGTGACAAATAAATTTTACTCCATAAAAATGCCTTGGGGCCAAATGGTTGCATTTTGCATGAATCGTCTCGTGTACACATTTCCATCGAGTTCTGTTGTGTGACACAAAACGGTACGATATCTCTGAACGAGCAAGTGTGTAGCTCTCACTTCGGAGCATTGTCATGTCAAAACGAAGCTCGATGGGAAGTAATTTCAAAGCGATGATAAACTCACGGTCAGGCCGTGCACATAACGTGCGAAAAAGAAAGAGAACAATACTGGAGATAAACGTGGAGTGGGAACAAAATTGGATGAATCGGAAACGTCCGAAGAGTAGACAGAAAAAAGTGTTCTTTTCTTCATTTCTTCGTTTCATCCTGTCCAGTTGAGCCAAAATTATTTATTCATCAAAATCCTTCAAATTCACGAAAAATGAGCGTCTATATTATTTTTGCTGTTTTTCACTTTATATATTCTCTACTCATTTTTTATTTATTCGAACATCGGATCTGATGTCTCGTGTGGATGTTACGATTCTTCGAACCTCACGAGCTTTTGATTCCTGGCATTGAATGAGAATTGATTGCACCCAAACTCTATAACCATGAGCATTCGCTGAACATCGTCAATCCGATTCTATTTTTATTTTCCTTCTTCTATCATATTCTCTGTCCCTCTCCCTCTGACTCTCTCAATATACACATATGTAGAGCTCGAGATTTACATGTTTCATCACAAATTAAAAACAGCTCAAACAAGCTCCGCAATGATTAAAATGTTTGGACAAAGAGAAACCTCCATTACATCGAGGAATATTTTCCATATTTTAAAATCGTTTATTTAAATTTAAATGAAGCTAAACTTTTATTTCAAAATAACACATACGCAAAAATTTTTTCACTTGTATCAAACTGTTATAAAGTTCATAAAAACCGAAGGACGAATTTTGAATCCGTTCTCGCGTCCCGAGAGCTCGTCAAATTGAGTATAATAGATAGAATAGATCACTTTTTGCTGTTTCAGCATATTTGTTATTCTGTCTGAAAAGAGAAAAAATAGCAAAGAGCGAGAGAGTGGTGCATGGAAAATATAACGCGTATACATATAGCGGTAGATACATCCGGAGAAAAGAGTTGGCCCGGTCGATAGGGCTGACGCGAGTGCATGTGCTCAAGCGCGTGACACGTTGAGCGTGTATACCGCATTATATACTCGTGATATAAGGGTACACCGCCCCGTGAACAAAAGAGAGAAAAGAGATAGCCTGCACGTGAATAGCTTTCGTTATATGGATGAAGAAAAAAACAAACTTTTAGATACACATACAGTAGTATTTGTATGTTTTATTTACAAAACAGACGGAGACACAGATGGACGAGATGAAGAAGGAAACAGAGCATGCAGTAAAAGATGTCAGATACGGAAAGATGAAAAGATGTAACCGCATCCGCAGAGATAATATTATTATAAAAGCTGCTTTGTGAATCTTGACGTTATTAAGCAATGAAAAGAAATCCATTTTTGGCGTAATATTCGAAATCGAAAAATTTCCTGGTATTTTCTCGGATACTAACAAACCCCTAGACTTTTTCTGGAGTTATCGATGGTTCAAGTTTCACTGTATATCCAGAGTGTACGCCATCTGGTGAGCAATCGCGCAATTTGTTTTTATTGGCTCCAGTTGAACGCTCACTGACATTTTAAGAATATAGTAGATGCACGTTTTGTTCATAGTGACGAAAAGTGGAATCGATTTTTTGTAGTCTCGAAATTTTCTTGATAATCTTGTTTTTTCGCTTTGGATTTTCGTTAAACTTATGCTTTCGTTTTATTCAATCCTCAATTTTTTTTTTAGGTTTTGCTAAAAATAATTCCGATGCACTCGCGTGACTTCGCATTGTGCTGATTTCGTTGATTTAGTTGCTCATTGTAAGAGGAACAAAAGCGGTTACAGCGAGATCGCTGTGTGATCGATCGTGTTTCATGTTTAATACAGAGTTCGCTCTTAACGATCAAAGCGATGAATTGACATTTCGGTGAAATGGCGAATGACACGATGTAGCGAAGTTTCCACGATAATTATGCATTCCTGTGGCTATTTCAATCCTGTATCGTAGCGACACAAAAGCCTACAGGAATATATAGACTATAGACGTATTATGAGGATCCACGCGTTTTCACTCTCTTCGTTTATTACCGCCACAGCATTTCGTACAATTGTAGTGAATACCTATAAGATTTTGTCTGAAAACTTATTAAATAAGACAGACAATGTCTTGTTGGAGTTGATATTGATCGCAAACAAGTATACTCAATGGAGGGATCGATTAGCTCTGAAAAAATTTAAAATAAACATGCCTCAAAAATATTTTACAATTTGAGAATCACAAGTAAACACAAAAAATCTTTCAATTATTCCTATTGTTCCACTATTGTCAGTACAGCAATAAATCACGACATTTTGACAGCTACACAACACCGTCGAAAAATAATAATTTTAATTTTTTTTCAGATATACACGAATGAATATTTAAAAAAACGTCGTAAAGACATCATATCTCACACGAAGGCCCGAGTTGGCATTCTCGTGCAAGAGCCTCCATGACCGCTACGTTCATAACCAGCAACCAGAGTATAACGAACTCCAATGCTTTTTTTTCTTTTTTGTCTTGATCCGCATTTTTTTCCTCCTTCCTTCAAGAACACGTATTTCACGCGGTACACAAGTCGTGACTGTCCTCGCCCACGCGTCTTACCATATACATACATGCATGCATGCATTAATATTTTCCTCATTCTTCGCATGGCCATGCGGCCATCAGGTGAACATCGCTTTTGAGCAGCTTCGTCATTCAAGCTTCACGGTCATCTTGTTTCGATCTATTGCATTTTTTGCAAAACAATTCAACATTTTATTTATTCTTTTATTTTATTTTCTCATATGATATTCGCTATCTGACCATTCGCATCGACTTGTTTATGTCTTACTTTATCACCGATTTTGGAAATCTCATTATTTTTCCTTTTTTCGTTATATTCTCAAGTTAATCTCGATTAAATCTGAGTGTCTTCGCCCCAAGTTATTTAACCCCTCCGTGAGATTGCGTCTGTTGCAAGAAATAAGTTACCCATACGCATTCATCCTAGTTAAGGCCCACTGCCGTCTCTCCTGAATTATTTATTGCAACTGATATGAACTTAACGATTGCCTGCGAAGCGATTTTCCAGGAGTCTATAGCGTATACACTAAATTATATGACGAGATCTATGCATACATACACAAACGTCCGAATTTATTGCAGCTTCGTAGATCCATATTTCCACGCTCGTTATATTTTATTTTTTGTTTTTGTTTCCTCAATATTTATACTATGAAACGAATCAAACTTCGACATGCACATGCATAATTTAGTTTTCCAATTTTTTTTTCAATGAAATTACTGATTATCATTTTTTACGCATTAACAAGACGCTTTTTTCTATTGAATTCTAATGACGAAATAATGTATTCCGAATATCCGTAAATTTTGAAAACTTTTTTTACTTGGAAAACTTATTTTTTGTATTTTATATTATCGATTTGTCCATGGTTTTAACTGCGCTACAAATTTTTTCTTTCATTCCTGGACGTGATCTTTTTTGTATGAAAAAATTGTAAAGACTTTGTCTGGTCTAGTTCTCGAGTCGTGATACGGCTTTTTGTCCTCTAGCTCGGTTCGTGTGTCCGGTTTTGAGCCGGAGGCGCGAAGAGAGCTCGTTAGGAAGGAGAATAAGCAACGGCGCATCTCGCGTTTCTGTACATACACACAACGCAGACGAACGTAGACTGGGTCCGAGCTCGCGGAAGCACCCAGAGTAGAGTAAGATGATTGCTTCGTAGAAGCAGCGCTGACCTGGTAATCCAGGATGCGTGGCAGACCCGTAAGAAAAGAAAGGGCTCACGATTCCCCCTCTGGTTACACTGATCCAATCCGTACCGTTTTTTTTGCAAATATACTTTGTTCGTTTGAAACATTCCTATCGACATTTTTGTACTTTGATTTGTACGCTCGGAAAAATTGAATTTCTTAAAAAAATGAAGACATACATATATAGTGGATTATATAATTTTTCTTAATTTTGTATTATTGCTTCTCTGGTAGGAAATATGTTTCTTTTTTTATATTTCTAGATTGGTGGCTTTAATAAATTTGAAAAAAGTTTGAACGTGAAAAATGTACGTATTTCTGTTATTTTTTCGTTTCACACTGTTGGTTTTTTCTCGAATAAAGAAAAAAGTACAAAGTCCATGAAATCGATGAAGTAAAAAACTTGCAACCACGATAAAACCCTCGACGCACGACTTTTCCTCGGTCCGTTAATTCAATTAAGTTTTCCGCGGTGCTCGGAGAGTTTTCATTTACTTTTTGTCTTCAACTTCCAATACAAGAAAGAATAAGGGCTGCTTAGGGAGG
This sequence comes from Cremastinae sp. B BG-2022a, assembly GCA_030522605.1. Taxonomy (NCBI): domain Eukaryota; kingdom Metazoa; phylum Arthropoda; class Insecta; order Hymenoptera; family Ichneumonidae; species Cremastinae sp. B BG-2022a. The sequence goes on along the minus strand of JAPYYX010000301.1, from coordinate 45,016 downwards.
GCATAAAAAAGTTTGAATAAAAAAATGAAGGAAAAAGAGAGAAAAGTAGCAATGCCGAGTCGGAAATAAGCAGAAAAAGGCGAGCCTCGAAGCGCTATTCGTATATTTCCTCGTGGAGCCATTCTTCGCGCTCGACTAGTAAAACGAGTCTTCAAGTGTGGAGAGCTTTCAAGGGGTTATATAACACCTTCCGAAGCTTCTCTGAGGTTAGCTCGCTCCCACTTACATAACCGAGAAAGCTTCGCGTAAGAAAAGCGCTGCCCGAGGCCTCGCGCATTATTCCATCCCAAAACTTTTACTCGCTCTCGCTACACAGTTCGTATACCTCAGACCCTTCTCTCCCACTTTCGCGACGAATTTTACATCCGTCGAACCGGAAAGTTTTTCCAGCCTCTCATCGTCCCCCTGGCCACTCTTATCTCCCGTCAACGAGAGTTACGCTTCGATATGCCGCGTCACGAATACGTCATGAGCGAGAAATTTATCGATTGTGTGCTCTGTTCCCAGCAGCTTCGCACTATATCAACATATAAGACGTTTCGTTATTCATAATTTTTTCTTTCGTGTCTCCAAAAGTAATCAGCATTTTTTTCATATTTATCACGTTCTGTAAATTAACACTTTTTATTTGTCGAACAGTTCTCCTTTTTTACGAGTCTCCCTCTCTCTTTTTTTAACCTTAGCTCTTTTCTCACACTGTATATACGCAAACTCCCCGGACTGGACCACTTACATAATTTATAACCAGGACGAATTATTTGCTCCGGCACGTCCGCTTGAACGCCGGAAATTCTATCAGAGTGTCGCTACTTTTCGGCGAGTCTTTCAACGCCCACTCTGTGTTTGCCTGAACAGGCGACTGGAACTTCGAAACTGCTGATTCGTATTACAGAGTTCTATGTAGAATTTTCGTGTATGCGCCTTGTCTATATAACAATTGCATTCATATTCAAGAGTATAATAAGAGAGGTATAAACCAACTTTAGAAAGTTTTTCCTATATATACTTTTCATTCCTCTTATCGGATCCCTTTTTATTTCATTGTATACATTCATATATACGGAACTCCTCTCGACCAAGTTACTTTAACGTCGCGAGTAATTAGATTGAAAGTTTGATTCCTGACGATTCCATATCGCAGAGCTGCTAACAGATACCTCGACAAATAGTGGCTTTGAATTGGTCTTTAATAATAGCACTTTTAACTCCAATCGAATTTCAGAATATTTCTCATTGTTTTTTTCCCTCTTGTTTCTAATTGAGTTTCACCCTGAAATTCCGAAGCATATACGCACATGTACATATGCATCATATGGAATCGCAGAGTTTCACTCGCCTCGCAAAGATTTTTACCCCCCTTTAATATATAATATATTTATATAGATGCCCAACTTTCACGATTAACTCCATGTTCAATTTCGTCGACTGTAACATATAACAGAGGATCCATCCTCTCAGCTTTTCTGGTTAAAGTTTTGCGGAGTCCCGCACGAGTTTCTCTCTCTTTTCATAAGAAAAGCTCTCAGTCGAGTCCTCAGAAAGAGCATTGACAGATTTCATTTACGAATATGAATTCTTCGTCTTACTTTTTATTGCTTTTAATATGCAATACTACAGCAATTTCGTATTTTTTCATGAGAGAAAAAAACGTTCTCACATTAGATTATAATTGAAATGAATAGAGAAATTTTGAACTATAATCGAATGTCAAAGCCACAATGAAAAGAAGACGAATAAGAAAGTAGCAGGGCTCGGAGGGTAAAAAATAATGGTGAAAAGAACGGAAAGTCCGGGCACTCTGGAATAAAGCCAGAACGAAATAACAATTTTCAGCCGCATCTATTCCGTTTTATTCCTTTCTGCGGTCGTCACGTGCAAGGTGTTTGCGAACACGTGTTTGCGGGCGCATGTTCGTAAACGGGCGCGAGGAGTTGAGGGCCAAAAAGAAACAATGACATAGGTGGATGCCATGTTTCTCAAGCCCCAAGGTTAATTTCCTCCTCTCGAATATACGGGGATCTCATTTTTAAGTAAAACGCTTCTTTTGTGAGAAGAGCAATGATAATCACGGAAGTCCTTAAAAAATATACCGGAAATGCAGGCAAAGTTGAAGAAACTTTGGGGAGTGAGGATAAGAAATAAAATGAAACAAGCACATAATATACAAACAAAAATAATAGTAAAAATAAGAGAAGAAAAATGTCACCAAAAGGGGAGAAAGTAGACGCATGGATGTGTGCACTTTTTGCAATGTATGGTGCATCCTCGCCGGAAATGTGCACCCGCGCACACGGGGTAGCTTCAAAGACGTTGGAAATTGAGCAGGAAATATGGTGAGCTCACCGACAGATGAGCTATCAAGATCGTAAAAAGAGGAAAAAGAAGGAACGAAACTCGAATTGAGGAAGGCTTCCAGTTTAAATCATACCGTTGTCTACAACAGACCGGAATTTCAGAGTAACGACTCCCAAAAGATTTGACTCACCCGTATGAAAAGTTGCAATTATAATTTGAGACTCGAAACAATGTGTTTGAATAATCCGCTGTTGGTGCTGTTGGCATTTAATTTTGAGACACCGTGTATATATGCTCGCGCAATGAGGTATATGCGCTCGAGGTATATACATACATAGAGACGCGTAACGAGCCTTTTAACGGTTTTACTGCTGGCACGTGGTTTTACGAGCAACGCGCTAGGGTTAATAGCCACCTCTCATCCCGTCGACTTGCCGTGTTCCTCTCTCGCTCTTATTCTTTTTCTCGCGAAGGCGAGCTCGCCCGGCCATTCTTTTGCTCTCCTTCTCGCGAATTTCCCTCGAGATCTTCCGTTTCTCATTCACGAGTTTTTTCGGCGAGAAAGAAAAGGAAAGGAGCGAGAAAGAGGCAGAAAAGAGAATGCCAAGAGATGGATAGATACGGAGGATAAAATTAACATCACAACGAAGGGACGGGCTCACTGAATTAAAAAGTCAAGTTATAGGAGTCGTTTTGAAACACTTTATCCAGCTTCTTTTTTCTTCGGCTTTTCTCTTCCAAGAACTGGGCGCAAAAGTTTCTCACAGCTTTTTACGATTTTATGATGAAAACATAGTAGTCGGCGATGAAAATTCGATCAAGATTTTCCTCTGCTATTCTCGCGTCGGAGAAAATTTATTTTGCTTTTCACCAAGCAAGGGTAAATATAAACTTTTACTCTTTCTTCAATCAGTATTTATTTGATCTTTTGATCAATGTTTGTACTTTAGAGAGATTTGTTTTTTAATTACTGGTGTTGCTAATAGAATGAAAACATTCTCTATGTGTATTCTCATTATCAGGGGTCTGGTCAAAGATACTTTGAATGCGCACAGTGCGTATTCATTGGACACTAATGATCTATCTGTTAAGGTTATGAATGTCATCAGTTTGTCGACTGCGAACGTGGGAAAGTTAGACTCGTCGCGACGAATCGTGAGAGTGATGGATCAATAAGCGAATGAGACCGCAAACGACTAAATGGTGTATTCATATCCTCACGTACATGTACATAAATTGTAAAGCTTATCGGGGAGTGCGGATCGCTATACGAAAGATACACGATATTAAATAAGTTTCCTTCATCTGGACACGACCTCTCACTCCTGGACTGTTCGCTCGCTCTCTCTTCCTCTCTTTCTCTATCCCTCCTTTTCCATTTTCACGCTATCCATTTCTCTTGCTCTTTATTCCCATTGAGACTGATTTCACGGCTACGCGTAATTACACGTTCGAACGGCTCTTAATGGCTCTCGAGGATTCAAGCTGGTAATTGAATCCAGATTCTGCCGGGGTGCCACTCTTCTCTCCTTTTCTCCCTGATGTTTGTCCCTCTCTTCGAGCGCATTTATAGGATTCCCAAAGGATATCGCAAAGCGTTCTCGCTTTAAACTTGCCCTCAGCAGTTTGCCCTCTTTTACCTTAACCCCAACCTCTTTCCTACCTCACATCTGTACTTGAAATACTTCCGTAACTATTCTTGCATCTCGTTTTATCCGGACAAAAGGTGGAGAAATATAAATATTTCAATCTCTGCATGTAAAAATTACTTTTTAGCATATAATATAACATTTGTAGTGTAAAAATGTCGAAAAAGAACTTGCCGATTTTCTCAATGAAGATTTTCATCGCCTCAGATTTAAAATATTGAAGATGTGTTTAATGAAGAAAATCGATGAATCCTGGTGTTGAACTCTTGATTATGGGTGCGAAATTATGAGAGCGTCCATAATAACGGACGTTGCCACAGATTGCCTGAGGGGAGTGGCTGCTTGTGGGCAAGCTTAAGAGATGCAAAAGAAGTGAATCAGTGCCCTCTAGGCTGCGGTCAGGACTGCGGGCAGATTTACTCGGTACTAGAGAATTTCGTTCTAGTCGAGAGATCGTCCGCTGACTCGAGAATGCATTCCCGGAGTCATAAATACAACGAAGAGAGAAAGAAGCCAGGCTGTTATTGTCTAATTACTTCTGCAAGATGGAGAAGTCCGGAACAAGAAAAAGAGAGACAACAGATCTCTCTTTGGTGTACCGTTAACCGTAATTTCTACACGATGGCGCTCTTGAGCCCGTTCTCGTTCATTGATGCTTCGAAAAACTCGATTTTTCTACTCTATATCTCTATATAGCAATATAGCTCTCACAGTGCACAAAGTAGACTTTCTGTACGAGACTACACCTGCAATTTGCATTATACATTCTCTCGTTTCTCGCTCAATAGTAACTCTCTAAGACGTGTAGAATGGCTAAATTTCATTCAGTCAATTAATAGAGAGAATAGGGGTCTTTTGAAACATCTGGAGGGAAAGTGCTCTCGACGAAAGGGAGGCCATTTACCCGGATCAATGTATGGAAAGTCCGGTGGTCCGCGCTAGCTTTTCTCTGACCACACTATTTACAGAGTGGAAACGGACTTGGCTATCTCTCTGGACGTTCCTATGCCTCGGAGATGATACTATGCCCTGCAGCGTTACGGAGCCGCACCATCTGTCGACCAATGAGCCGCGACAACATCGGCCATTCTCTGAACCTGCAACGTAACGGGTTTTCAGCTTTTACCAATTTCAACGGCTGACAAAGATCCTGAGAAATGCGGTGATAAAAAATCGATATAAATTTACTTTTGAATACAGATCTATAAACGTGTGAATCATTGACCAATGTATTGTTGATATACCGATGCGACCAACCGCATCAGATTTTTCTTCTCGCGCCTTTATCAGCGAGCGGCTGTAAATTCATGGTCGATTCTGCGTTGAATACTCTCGTTTACAATTTTATTTTTCGTATAGCAATATCTCCGCGTTTCTGCTCTTCTCGTATTACGAGGCTCAATCCGATTGTCCCTTTTACATTCTTTTTCCGCCGATCGACGTATTGTCAATTAATCTATATGCGTGTACAGGGATAGATATTTCATTGCCTATCACCCATCAGAAATTTCATTTGAAACACTGCTGTGCGCATAGTTTGCAGTCGTAATATACATACTACCTACATATATGCACATAAACCGTTGTATCATCGTTCGAATATATTAAGATCAATTGGAAATCAAGTGCCTCGCTATTATGGCTGCACATTTTGTGGGAAAATGCTGCCTCGTTGATGATTTAAATCGATTTTACAATCGACCATTTCTCTGTGCAATAACCGCCTGCCGTAAATTAAAATGTTTGGGGAAACTTCGGATGGAAATTTTTTTCCTGTGCCATTTAGAGAGCAGGTATGTTTGAATCATTTAATTTGAAATTTTTAATGTTCAAAATAGAAATGCAAAATTTACTTCATTGCCGATAACTTTGATTCTAGTAAGTCGTTTGTGCAATGTACTTTTAATTGTAGAATTGTCACATGTAGTAATTATTTTCATCTTATGACCAGATTATTCCGATATTAATTGTATGCGAGAGTTTTTTTTAATCTAACCGTTGGTTATTCGGTTTTTCGGATGTTATTCAAGTCACAGAACCGAGTAGTGAACGAGGAAAAAGAGCAGAATGCTGAATATGCGCGTTCCGGCAGGACAGAAAGAAGAGGGAATTGGGATGAGGACGAGAAAAAAGTGAACAGGACCAAGCAAATGGAAAGAGTCCAGAAAAGCCTTGTGGTATAGAGTGGAACGTGTCCTTTGTGACTCTTGCCGTTTTCCAATAATGCTCGGTGCATCCAATTTTTCCGGATACTTGTCAAACGGAATTTGCGATCGCAACTGTTAGCTATCCTCTTTCCAACTCGTTATCCTTGTTTCCGCTTTTATTTCCCCTTTGACGTATTCAATTTTCAATCTATTCCGTTGTCTCCATCAATAAAATATATTTGTATCAAATCCTCTGGTAAACGTCATATGGTGGTTTGCTATCTCTCGAGTGAATTTCTTCTTTGAGCACTGTGGTCAGCAGTTACGGACATACTTCTTTCCTTTTCAACCTCTAGATATCGTTTTTGGACTCGGGATTCCGGCCAATTCTGCAAAAACCTTTGTATAATTGTTTTCGCAAAGCTGGTTGACGTTTTGTTTAAATGCAGCGTCCAGAGAATCCCTTTGCGAACGTCTGGGCTCTTCGCAAAAGCTCTTTGTGTGACAGATATAACCGCTGTCGAGTCTTCCGGTTTGAATAGTAGGACAAGTATGCGGGTACGTTTCCATAACTTGCCAGCCCGGCTGCCTTCGCACAAACTCAACCAGCCCGATGCAGGCTCGCCCACGAATTCGTCTCCTTTGCATTTATCTCAAGACACGTCTGCATGCCAGATAGCCTTTGTTTGTCCTCCCCTTGAATCTCAAAAGGAAACTAAAATTCGCCAACACAATAACTTTCTTTGATATTCTGACTTATAGAGCTAAGGCCATCATACCCTTAATAATGATCTTTCATTACCTCGAGACATGCGATATGCGTCTCAACAACTAATATCAATGTTCCCATTTCAAATGAATGATCGACGCAACCCTGCATTTTTATTTTCAATCACTTATATTCGAAACACTGACACTCATAAATTATGAATTTATGCCCAAGCTTCAAGTAAATGGAAATGAAAAACGGAAATGTTCGAAATCAACCATCGCGCGTATGTTCATTGATTCAACTTATTCCTGTTTGTTTCTATATAAGCGAGTGTCCCTGTATATACATCGAATTTAAGTAAGACAAGAGAAGAGGCACAGCTATTCAACTGGAGAGTTGTGACACGTGATGTCACAATATCCCGTGGGGCCAAGTATCTTTCCGTGGAGCGTCATTTCCAAGCCTAGGCAGCATCAAGGTTACGTACCTAATGGTAAGGACGAGAACAAGAAGGATAAGAGATCTCTTCCTCGGTGCTGCCTAGCTCCCAGAATATTACAAGTTATTTGTGACCTAGCTGACGTTGCTTCTGCCGCTGCTGGCTGCACTCGAGATTGGCCTTTTCTTACTCTTCTCCCGGCGGCTGCAAGAACTTTCGCAGAGGGGAGGAAGTAACGAGAATGGATGGCTCGATGGAGAGTGCCCGAGAAGGGAAAACCTTTGGAGGAATAGATAATGCGAGAGGATGATGAAGACAGAGAATGGAAGCTTTCACGAAAATTCGCCTTGAAGAAGAGCTCGAGATGTTGATGCATCTTAAGCATGCATGGCTCAGATTTAGCCTATTTATTTTAGTATTTTCCGATAAATTCACCGAGGATTAAGCGATCGAAAATTCATCTCACTCGGTTTTTCTTCTCACACTCAATACCCTTGTCCAGGGATTATGTTTTTTTTAGATAAATCTCATATTGCAACTCTCAATGAGAAAAACGTTTCCGCATTTTCTTATCTCACGTGCTAACAGAACCGTTGCGCTGAAAAGATTCATGCACCGAGCACGTAAACCCCAAGAGTAACGCTAGAAGGATGAGGCAAAATTTTGCTACTCATATGCCTCCTCTCGACGATTCGCTCTTCAAGATTCGCTTAATTCTGCAAATGGGAAAGAAGATGGAGGATAAAAGGATGAAAGCAGAGTCCAGGAAAAGAGGAGGCTTAACCCTGCGGTTATATTTTTTCGTTCCGTTTTCATGTTTGGTCTTCTCTAAATGTTGCGTTAGTTCCTCTCTAGTTAACCGTGGCTTCGTCTCTGTGACCCAGTAAACGCGGAGAAACTCCGGCCCGGAGCGTCACGCCGCGGGTCGAAAAGAAACGATGGCACATAGATGGAGAAAGAACTCGACATGTTTTCTCGTGCTTCTCTCAGTTATTTAAAATCACGGATAGTGGGTGAAAAAAAATGGATGTCGAGAAACTCTTGAACCGGCTGACCGCGAGAACTCATGCAACACTTGTGAAATTAACTCTCGTCCACACGCACGCTGTAAAATCATTCTCTCCTGCTGTGTGTCAAGATCTACGGTGACCGCGCGCGAGAATACTATCCCGGAACGGGCATCATCGTCATCCACGTCTTTTCTCATTCAGGGTCAACTTGCTCACGACCCGCTCATCCACGAGAAGCGTCCATGTGAGACTTTTTTTAGGTTTTCATCTCTTTCTTTCTTATTAGCCGCGCACTCCGCTATGCGCCGCTGTAGCCCAATCTGTTGAAATTGACGAAAAATAAATTACATTTTTCTAATCGACAAGCTAATCGTAATGCCAATGCTATCTCTGTACGGAGAAACGACAAAAAACATTAACAAAAAATAAAATCTCGAGCACTGGATAAAAAATATCAAAATTATTTTCACGGTATTTTTTTTGATATTGTCTTATACTGAATGAAAACGAGTGAAAAAGATACCTCTGTAAAGAAGTATTTAATACGCCTGGAAACGTCATCCCTTTTTGGTAACCAATATTTTTGTGTTAATTAATCATATGAATACAATGATGGCGATATAAAAGTGATTTATCGACAGTGAGACGAGAGATATTGAATGATAAATGACGGAAAAGGATAATGAGGTGAGAAAAAGGCTCGAAAAAATCCCAGAGGACTGTTTTTCAATACGAAGTGGGGCAGTATGTCTCTGCGGTTTGTTGGATCGTTGATCGAAAGGCCCGATGGCCCAATTAGTTACAATATACTATATTTTATAATTGAGCTCACGCACCGCGGAGTTAATTATTCCGTTAGGTTTTGTCGGCTCGGTTAATCGCCCGTGCGAGCTTCCAGACGACTTGTTCGTCTGCCTGCACGTCGTTGCACCGTAAACGATATAACAGCCAGTGAAGAAGTTACAACGTAACGTATGAAATACTCCGGGTCAACCGCATACCAGCATGCTATCATTTTTCACGATTCTTGTCGTACGATCCCGATTTCAATAAAATTTTTTTTATTTTCGAGAAGTATTTTTTCAAAAATTCTATTTATTGCTATATTTTTGGTTCACAATTATAGAGTTTATATTTGTCATTTTTTTATGCAAAAATAAAATGAAACATTTATTGGAAAAAGCGAGTCTTGCCAATTCGGATACCCTCAATATTTATTCATTTATCTCATTTTTCGTTGGAGTTTATTTCATGATAAGAAATAACAAAGCCATTCCGATGTATTGACTATAAGTTCGAATTAAGCGAAATCCAGAGTCGATTAAACCAGAGCTTCATTGTATATGTATTAGTATATGCTTTTAATTTGTTTGAATGGATGAGAACGAAGAGATTAACCATACGGATCGATTGAGCCCAGTACAGACATGAATTTTATTTCCAAATTTCCAATTCGGTGATTATGTTAAACTGCATATCGCGTTTATTGATATATGTAGCTTATCACACTCTTAACATTAATCTTTTATCCATTCAATTCGATTATATGTTTTAATTGTATTCTACAATTAACTTTTTTGTATAGTTTCAGGGAAAACGTATAAAATGTTTATTTTCTCTATAAAAAAACTCTTTGTTTATTTTTGTTGCAGGTACGTGTTGCTGTTAATATTTCACGCTGCAAAATATAACTTCATTTTTCATTCGAATATGCGGAAAATTCCAAATACAGGTTCGTAACTTTTTCATACCTTTTTATGAATACAGGAGTGACAGATACATGTATTTTCCGCTGGAAATCTCACAATTTTATTTACTGAAACCTCAAATATCATCGAGCAAGATCGCAATTACAAGATTGTTTGTTTTGTTCAGTCATTAAGTTGAATTCAAACAAACCCATATGAAAAATGAAAGAAATTGTCTAATTATGACATGCGGTACATACTGATCGTACTTCATAGCTCGCTCTCACTTGCAAAGGATCGTTCCCGTACTCAACAATTATATCCCAGTCGTGTCGTTATCGGGCGACGAGGGTTCATTGATTAAACCGTTCGGCGGGGCGTTCCGCGGGATTTATTTCGTACGGTAATCACATTAAATCCGTACACAAGCGAATACACGTTGGCGGGAACCAACGAGCGTATGCTTCTTCTCGGGCTTCTGCCATCACCTGCCGCAAGTCATAATATTCTTAGGTCACTCAATTATTACGGTGCCGTTTTAATTGGTGTACCTTTTCCTCATTAGACTCCTCACGGTCTTGCTCTTCTTGGACGTGCGTGCCACCATATCTCCTCGACGCCCCTTGAACTCTTTTTTTTAACAATTTACCTTCATCCTCCCACTTTAATGCTAATAAGAATGAACCAATAAGAAAAATATTCAACGACAAAATTAATAGTAATGAAATCATTAATAACACCGGCACACAAAAAAAGTGGCGATTACTTTTGACCAGACCCACCTATCTCTGTATTTTGACGCGCTGAATTCGAATCCGGGGTTAGATTGGTCAACATACCTCCAAATTTTCGAGTAGATAATATGTAAAAAAACCGCTAAAAATGGTCAAAAATTGCGAAATCTATATCCACGGGAAATTTTTTTTGAACTAACTTAAATATGATTCTTGTGGATTTTAATGCGCTGAATTTAAATCTGTATATAGTTACTTTGCCCTTACAGCCCCGAAATTTAGAGAAAATTGCGAAATATCGTTAAAAACTTCTGAAAAACTATTCAATCATTTAGCAGCGTTAGTAAAAAGTTTGGTTTCGCTTAGACGGTTTTATTATAGCGCGGAATATACAATTTTCTGGTACCAAAACTATATTTCTCTTGGTTCCTTTCTCGACTCCTCTCAATCTTTCTACTACCAATTTGTTTACACGCTAGCTTTATCGATAATTGATATCGGCTGAATTTCTTCTTTAACGAACCTGAACCCGAAGAACGTCAATTAACGAAATATTGATTTCACTGGTATGTACATACACCCCCTACCCCCTTTTTCTCCTTTCCTCATTATTTCTCGATAATAATTAAATAATTTAAAAAATAACACTGCACATTTTTTTACTCGGAAAAAACTCGACTGCCGTATGTACTATCCAGTATTTGTTATCCTTTAACATGGAAAACAATTATCGAAAATTTGGAAACAATTTTCCATATTTTATTCTTTTTGCCAATGCAAATTAATACATAATTTCATTTAATATTGCATATTGTTGCTCGGGGTGATACCCCAGTTCCAACTGTTTGTTCTCTCTCCCGTTTTTATCTTATATACTTCTGGTTACAATTCATCAAGAATTATTGGCCTATAAAAGCGCAAATGCAAAAACTACGGAAAAAGATGCTCTGTAAAAGAAGAAGAAGAAGAAAGCTAGAGAGGAAAAAGAGAATACAAGAAAGGAAAAAGAGAATACAAGAAAGGAAAAGAAACACGGGAGAGAAAATAAAAGGAGAAAATGGAGAGCAAGTGAGCGAAGATTGGTAACTCTGTGCTTCGACGCGTACTGATAATGGTCGAATCCGCTCGGTGATTTATGCTCCGCGTTGTATAAGTACGCGAGAGTGTATGTTTTTGCTTTGATTTATCGAACTCACGCGCGGCTTTCTCTTCAAGAGAGGTCAATCCTTGTTATGAGCTTCGACACGTGCGCTTCCCGGAGACTCAGCAGGTGATCCTTCCTTCTCGAGTTACCTCTTTCGCTACATGTAGAGTGCAATATCCTCGATCCTCCTCAATCAATTGCTTACATGCTTTTTTGACAATAACTTTGTGGGAGCTACATTCACGACCCTGAGATCCTAAAATTAAATTTCATTGTAGTCGCTTTTGAAGAAATGGTTACCATTTACATCTAGATCTTTTGAAACGATGGTAAGATTATAACGCTAAACATATAGTTAGTTTATGAGTTTGCCCTGCATACCCTCTTCGGGTTTTTACAGCTTTTCATTCCACATTGTACCACTTTGTCCCTCTGTTTATACCATTTTATGCCTTAGTTTCCTTTTATCACTACCAGATTGGGTCTGCAACCAACTTACGCCCTAACTTGTACCGCATTCGCACATGTTTGCACATCTTCTCGGGATAGTTCTGTCGGCTCATACTTTGGGTATTGTGTCGTATACAGAAAAATGAAAGTTGAGAGGTTCGGACTTGTATATATCTCCGGGAGAATAAAACTTGATGCGAGTATTCGAGCTTTAAAACTCTTTTCGCTTCTTCACGTATCGGATGCGAAGCTGATATCCTTTCGGAGCAAGCATACACAAGAAGGGAGTATTATGAAGCGCAAGGCTTTTTTCTTCTTTCATATATGATATATCAAGAGCCAAGATACACAACCGAACAAAAAAGGCCGCCTGACAAGGCTTGTCAGGTGCAATCGGCATCTCGGCACAGCTGCTTCTTACGTGAAACGCTTCCGCCGTACCGACGGATTATTGGCAAAAACGTCCGGGAGTTATTCACGAATCCTCACAAATCCTCTCAAATATGTATATTTATATGTAGTGTATTATTGTATAGTATGGCATATATAGGGGAGGAGGGGGGAAACGGGCCCACTAAGAAAAAAAATGTTAGAATACTTTGTCTAGTGAATCGGTTTTACTTTTTTAGTTTCTTATTAAAAATTTCACCTTACTTTGCTTTTTTCATTGGCAATAAAAAATTAATAATGTGGGACAAAATGGGCCCCCTTCGAGAAAATTTTATAATTTGAGTTTTTAAGCTTATTTTACTTTTGTTTGGCGTTCTGTCAAGTTTATGGTGTCGATTTTCTATTTTTATCGAAATTAAAAAATCGAGAGATGTGGGATAAAACGGGCTCCCTAAAAACTCAATATTTCACTTATTTTATGTTTTGAATTTTTTCATTATGTATTAGGTGCAAAAGAGAGTTGATTGTGAAAATTTTGACATTATAACTACTAAATTCGAAGTTTTTTAATCGAATCTTGGTGCCAAAGCATTTGGTTTTATAGATGACGCAGGCTCATTCTTCAAATATCTGAACTCATGCGCCTGCATCATGTACTGAAACGCATCAGCACTAGCTGCCTGATCATATGGTTTATTTACTTTGGACAAACGAATTTTTGTATGAACCATCATTTTATTAATCAATTAATCCGGGCAATATCAATGATACAATTTATTGATTATGGTGCGCAAGTATAAGAAAAAAAGTGGACGTCAGTCATGGAGTGAAATATCAATTGCAAAAGCTATTCAAGAGGTTGATAATGGAACTATGGGATTAAAAACTGCTGCTAAGTCGTACAATGTTCCTCGATCAACATTGCAACGCCGAATTAAAGTTAATTCTAATTTAGAGATGAGCATTGAAAAACGTAATCTTAGCAATGACTATGAATTCACACATTCTGGATGCAATTTTTATTTTTTGTCAATGATTGTAATTTTATTCATTTTATTGTAGGCCTAGGAACTATTGAGACAGTTTTTAGTCCATCCTAAGAAAAGGAGCTTGTGGAATATTTAAAAAAAAACAAGAGAGTCGATTGTCTGGGAATTATGTTTGCTTGTATACCAGTTAACAGAGAAAAATGGTATCAAGCATCCTCTTCTAAATCATACGACTGGACGAAAATGGTGTAGAGCCTTTCTTAAAACAAAAATTTTACTAACACTTTTGGCGCAAAAATATTTGTTGGTTTGCAAAGTCTCGACAGCCTATTTCACCTCCTAAACACTTTGGAGTGTCAAAAGTTTTGAGGGTCCATTTTGCCTCCAAAAATTTATGGATGTTGAAATTTTTTTGAAATTTCAAAGCAGTCTGGGGAGCTGCATCCAATTTCTTCTGGTCGACAGCCATTTACTATTCTTCATTTGGATCATCTGGGACCGCTCATCAAAAATTCTATGGGAAATAAATATATTTTGGTAATGGTGGATAATTTAATTAGATATTTAAGACTCGAAGCCGTACGAAACACTAATGCCGAGAATTAAATAAAGAAAATGGAAAATTTTGTTTTGGAGTTTGGAGCTCCGAAACGAATTATCTTGGATCGAGGAACATGTTTTACGTCAGCAAAATTCATGAAATTTTGTCAGAATCATGGAATAAAAGATTGTCTAAATTCACCACGACACGCACAAGCCAATGGTCAAGTGGAGTGGCCAAATCGAACGTTCCTTCCGTCGATAATGGCGACAGTCGACGAAAGCAAGGAAGGAAAGGATTGGGATCGAAAACTGCTGACGGTGGCTCGAGATATCAACAATTCTATTAATAAGACGACGGGGAAAACTCCCTTTAAATTGCTTTAAGGATATTCACCGAGAGCAGATGAAGGACCACTGAGACGCTTACCCGTGGATGAAGAACAACGACGATACGAGAGACCTGAAAAGTTGCGGGAAAAGGCGATTGAGAATATCAAAGAAGGTCAATGTAAGTACAAAGCCTATTATGATCGAGAAAGAAGAGTCAATGTTCGATACAAGAGTGGAGATATTGTTTTTATGAAAACTGTACCACAATCAACTGGCGAATCTTTAAAACTGAACAAAAATCGATGAACAGGAATCGAAGACCTCCCGATAGGCTACAGATTAAATGGAAAAATTATGTTTAAAAAAAAAATTGTATCCAACAAAAAGTTTTCCGTTGTAAGCATCGTTCGTGTTCGATTGTTAATTTTTTAATTTCAAAAAAAGTTATTCGAGGACGAATATTGAAAGGATGGCCGAATGTTAGCAAAAAAGAGAGTGTGTGAGTGGAGGCAGTTCTTCTTTGCAACATTTATGTTTTGTTATTGTTGATTTTGGTGTGGCAAAATACAGACCATTTAATTAGATAATTTGAGAGAAGTCTTTCATTTTACTCTAATAGTATTTTATCGATCAGAAAAAAAATGAGCTCCAATTCCCAAGTCACTCTTGCTTCTTATTATCCTACATATGCATCGATATACCATTATTTATATAAATGAATATTTATAGAATACATGATTTTAGTCATCGGAAAACAAATCCATCTGTTGGGATGAGCTTCCTATTTTCGGTCAAAAAGAAACAAAAAACTGTAGATTACATTTTCGAGTTCATTGAAATTTCGATAGGAAAGAGCGAGGATTTCGTCAGATAGAGAGATGAGGATTAACAGAACGTGCCATTTGAGGACAATGCTCACACTGGCCGGAAGTGCGATCGGTGCGTCTGCAGTTGGACGTTTCCGTTCCGGCAGCGTTCGTCACTTGGCCCTTTCTCCCTTCCCAAAATTCTCTTTCGCTTGCTCAATATACGCTTTTCATTCCCGTTTTCGTCGACTCAGTCCGGATGAGCTCTGCTCGCTCTGATCTCGGGCGCAATTAAACAATCCTGAAGTTCCGATGCATGCATGCATGCCTGAGATTAACAAACTTGCTCATACGCTTCCATTTGCGATAAAGATAGTGCAAAGAATTCAACGAGCTTCATTACGTTTGTAAAAGAAAGATGGGAAAATAATTTCAAGTAAAAAAATGTCAAAAATGACGATATAATACTGACAAAAACAATTGACAACAGATGAGATGAGTTGAATAAAGCCTAAAGATGAATATAATGAACATATAAATATTTTTGAGAAATTTTATCATTTATACATTATTAGACTGTAGTCGTGGATCCGTGATCGATCTTGAGCTTCGGCGGTCCCACAAGTTAAGCTGTCATTAGTCATGCCTGTACTTGGATGGGTGATCGCTTAACTCGTATTGACTAACGGGTCGCTGAGCGGGAGGTGGTTTTTTGTGGGTTTTTCGAGGTGTGAAAACTTCGAAAAACCCGGAAAGGACGTTACCGAATATATCGGCACGGGTTTTCTGCAGTTTTCCTGTGCCCATGTTGTCACGGGACGAACATTTTACCTCGACGTCACAATCGAATTTCGCACTCGAGACCGCGCTAAAACTTGCTCAGAGTGAGAACAACGAGAGAGGGTTGAGCGACGATCGCCGAAATTCGGAAAATATTATTCGTCAATTTTGACGAATAAGAATAATAATAACTACGGGCAAGTAAGTCTCGCGCAGCGCTCGCTCCAGGGATTTCGGGCAAAGTCGTCATAGAGTAAGGATCACCTCGAGGTTAAAATATACTGTCAAATTGCTTAAAACCAAATTTTGTATTAAAATAAATAATTGCACGGATTATTGTCGAGCGAACAACTGTAACAACATCTTCGAAAGAATACAGGAAGTTTCAAGTAAGTGTGAGTTCTTTGTCTTCTCTCGCAATTTCCTTCCTTTCCTAAGGGTCATCTAGTTCGAATCCAATTGTCATAAAATAATTATTTCGCTAATTTGGTAAATTACCTAGCGCTCAATTATAGTTGAAATTAATTAATCGCCAAATAAGAGCCCTGGCAGCGTTACACCCGGGCTGCGGGGTGAGGGGAGAGGCGGAGGGGGGGGGGGGGGGGGGGGGCGGGGGGGGGGGGGGGGGGGGGGGGGGGGGGGGGGGGGGTTTAGAAGACACTTTATAAGACAAGGATGTATGTAAGACGGTTTGTAAGTCGTGTAAGTCCTGTAAAAACCCACAGAAAGGTGCGTAGAATAAACTAACAACTATACTTAATGTATACATATTAAGTGAAAGACAAGGGCAAACTATAAATGTAATTGGAGGAAAAGAAATGGGGGGCGATAAATATGAAACGTAAAATGAGGAAGACGGCTGAGGGGGAGATTTTTCCGTTAAAGCGGAAATTTCCGTCCGAATGGATGAGAACCCGGGATCTTGTCGATAATGAGAGCCAATAAAAGATGAGTTAAAAATGGGAGTAAAAACTGAAAGGAGTTTATGAAATAATGAGAGGCTGGTTAAATCCGGGATAAAAAGCGATTCCGTTGGAGCTTCGTCGACCCGTTATGATCGTTTTGCCGTCCTCGCACCCCCGTTACGCAGCGACGAACAATATATGTAGTACCTGGGTTCGCATACCCAAGATATCTCTGTCAACGTTTTTATTTGAACACGGTGCCAAGGTCGGCGAACCGTGGATAACGACGAGAATCTGCACGATGCCTCCGGTCAAACGTGGATGAGTAACCCCCCTTTTTCCTTCTATCTACGCTCAAGAGCTACGTCAAGTAATGACACGAATTTCATGAGCGACCCTACACAATTGAGCTATACCAACTTGAAGTAATAAAATAATAAAATTATTCTTCAAGGCCAATCTTCAACCATTAGTTGAAAAATCTCCACCTGTCGACTACGATGATAATTTATTAATTTCACCCAATTAACATCAACGGTTCAAGTATATTTAATCAGTGAATGATTTACTAATCTTGATTTGTTTGCTAAAGCAGCTTTTAACTAAGCATATCAAATATTTACATTGACCCAATTAATGAGATTTACAAATTAGAAGGCCGATAAACCTTTAATAATGATCGGATACATTTTTCAATAATTAATGAAAAAATAAATAAAAATTTCAATCACAATGTTGCAGTGACAAATGTTGAAATAAAAAATCGTGAAAATCTCACAAATCCCATTGAAATGTCAGATTATACGTGACGGTGAGAAGTGTATGTTTTCAAAGACTGTGACACGACTTGGAGATAGGATTCGTTTCAAAGACTCTTTCTGTTTTGTAAAACAAGACTCGACGCATCGTTGGCTGCTGAATATCGCTTTGTCCATTATCATGGCACAGCTTCGCGAATGTTTCTAAAGTTTCCGCACTTGTCTCAGCCGGGATAGACATGTTCATTCGGCAACGTAAAACAACGTCGCCTTGGTCGTTATTGTTGTTCTAGGCATCGCGAGCACAGTTACGCGAGAGGGAAAGAGATAGATCAATACAATATGTACAATGTACATACATTGTATGCGTATGTATAAATATACATGTACGAAAAGTGAAAGAGAGAGAGAGAGAGAGAGAGAGAGAGAGAGAGAGAGAGAGAGTAAGTAACGAGCCTTCATCTCGTTCTTCTCTCGTTAATGATACAGTATATACGGACACGTGCTTCGCCCTCCCACGTCTCGAGTGTCATGTGCACTCCGGTCGATACACACGCCACTCCATCCGCCTTTTAGCAGCCCACAAACCTCCTCCTTCTCTGTTTTCCTGTGACTCTACGAATACTTTGCGCACAACAACCAGCTAATGACATACATTGCCCTATTCTCGACTTGTCTCTCTTGCAAACGCCCTTCTTCCTCAAACTAGTCACTTTTTGATTAACATGCATATAAACTGTTAGAACATTGGGCGCGACCAATACTTGGATGGGTGACCGCTTAGCTCGCACTGACTGACCGGTCAACGCTGAGCGGGAGGTGGCTTTTTCTAGAGATTTCGAGGTTTGACAACTTTGAAATAGCTAATAAAGACCGAATATGAAGGCAATACGTATAGGTAAAACGAAAGGCACGAAAATGAAGGCAATGAAAGGCATAAAAAGCTGTAAAAACCCGAACAGGGTGTGCAGGGTAAACTCAACGTTTTTTTTAGTAAGTACGTTGTTTCCGAAATTTAGTAACTTTTAGGTTACCATCGCCCTTAAGCTGTCGTTAAAAAAACTCCAAAAGAAAAGAAAATGGATCTTGGTATATATTGATTTACGAAAACAAAATGAGATTTGAATAAAAAATGAAAGATGACTTTTTCTTATTTTCTGTCGAATATTCCCCGTTTCTCAATCTCTACCCCATAGCTCTCAGTCATCGTTCATTTTATGAGTCGTCAGGGCTTTGCATATTTTTCGTGAAAGCCGCTCCAATTGTATGAATTTACTTTTAATTATGAAAATTAACGGGAAAGGCACAGTAAAGCTTATACGCTACACAGTTTTTCCCTGTCCTTATTTTCCGCCATTTTGGAAGGTTGCTGAAGCGACAGATGGTCAACGAAAGGGAAGAAGAGAGCTTGAAGGTACATAGAGCAGAGATGAGACAGAGAAAGATGAGTAGAGTGTAAAAGGGAGAAAGAGAAAAGGAAGAGAGCAGCTTAGCGACGGAGAATTTGGATTACGGTAATGAAGAGATTAAATATACAGGTACATAATTAGTCGGGCGGTGGAGAATGGATGGGAACGCCAAGCGGCTCTCTCTCGAGCTTTCAGCCCGAGACAAGCCTGAAGAAATAAGAGGGAGAGCGATCCTCAAGCCAGTGACAGAGTTATACACTTTCGTTACGCGTTAAACTTTGTATTTTACCCTTTTTAAGCATTTAAGGACGAGCCTCATTTATCCCTTCTTTATTTTATTACTCCTATTTTTTTACTCATCGCTTTTTATCTCTCTCCCGACTCTCTTCGTTTCCCCCTTCATTCAAGTCGTACTGCCTGGCACTATATGTGTATGAAAGCTATATCCTACTATATACATTATTCGTGACATATTGAGTCTCGAGTTACCAGCATTAAATATCTCTCTTCTCTGGAGCATTGTGCGTTTTCGTCTAATAAAAGAGGCGTTTGGGGCTCGTTTCTTCGATAAATTCCTTCTGTGGGCGTTAAAAAAGAAGCTAAGACAGATTATATACGAGGAGTGCATTGAAGAGAGTGCATTTTCTTCAAGCAAAATGTCTCTTGGGGAGCGTTATCGGTTTGCCCTAATGGAACATCCTCTTGGGTTTGGCGATCTTGTCATTCAGAAAGTGCATCGAATCCTTCTTCCCTCAAACGATGAAATTTCTGGTTAGAGGAACTTTTTCATTGAAAATGAAAACTTGTTTTTATTTTGCATACATTGGCAGCGTAAAAATAAATTGATTGCTGAATATAAATATGAAATATCCTGGACTTAATATGAAAGAAAGATAACGAAAAATAAGGAATTTGAGAAATTTTCTCGTCCATATTCTTCGGGTAATTATTGTGCGCGAGGTCCGTATAATGGACGTCTGGGCCTTAAGCGTGTGTGTGTGTTCTCGCGAGATGTGCGCGCGCACGTGAGCCCCGGGAGACTATAGTGCCGTAGGTCAGTGTACCGGTTTGATGCACATACGAGGGAACAAGAAAAAGAACGAAAGAACATGCAAGAATTAAAGAAATGAATGAAAATGCGAAAAATCAAAGTCGTTGATAAACCGCCATCAGTAATAAATGCTTTTCCCGAAACGTCTAATCCGCAGAAGCACAAATTCTCCGTTTAATATGTACACATCAATTGCTTCGAATGAATCATATCAGACTGTATATAAGTTTTTTTTACAAATGTAGAATTGACTCCAGAATGCATATTATACAATGTGTAGTTACTTTTTGTTATATATTTTCGTATTAACTATTGTTTTACCAATTGCCATTGCCATCATATTTAAGAAATATATTTTTGATTACCACTTTTATTATTATACAGTTGGAGTCTTTGTCAATGAATTGTCAGCGAATGTAACAATACGCACATTATTCTGTCTCCGGCCCGCCGACGGTACCGTAGATATAGGACTGGAGCGGCTAGGCTTCAGTGGGGCGAGCATTATTGTATTCTTCCTCCGTCGTCCCCAACGGTCCCACGGACAAATAACATTAATATAACGGAGCAGCTATCGTACCATCAGGAATATGTCTCGTCTCGGACGTAACGCGCAGTTTCGAATGAAACCGGCGCAGTGTCATGTCGTCGCTGCTGGATGGAAATGCATGTTGTCTTCTGTTTCCGATTAACGCCCCTGCATTCTGAATCGAAGCCAGGCGCAGCAGCTTCAAATTAGCGTTGCATGTTTTACAATATGGTGAAGGATAAAAATAACCAAAACCAATTCAGGTTTCTTTCCTATATGAATGTATTGTTTGTTTTTTGAACGCTGATGCATCGCCCACTTAGACTCTTTTATAAAATGTTTAATCTCCCCAGCTTTTGCAGCGCATTACCTCGAATTGTCTCGTATACATTTCTATGTGTACATGTACATGAAAAAATACCAGCAACGCACGAGGTCGTTCGTCGGGAGCTCCCGTGCGCAATTTATCGCACCTGTCGCTAGCTTTCGCGTATTATTCTTTCTATTCTCATTATTATGATTGCCGGAATTGTTGATGCTATTTCCTTCTACTTTCGCTATAATTACACAGCGAAAAATTGTGAGTCCGATTTTACAAAACTCGTAATTACATGTTATGACTATTTTACTCAATGTAAATATGTGCATGGAAAGAAAAAAAAGTCATAAATATATTACTTTTGTTTTCTTCTAGATAATGGTTTTTTTTAGAAAAATGAATCCAAAATAAAATTCTCATTCTTCTGTTTTAATTTAAAAGTTCATATAAGCGCACAATTACAGGAACTATAGTCCCAATCAATTTTGTATTTTGGTTTAATATATTAACTGGTTCGCAGTAATTATATTCGATGATATAGTGCGATGCATCAATGCTAGACTTTATTTGATTATATAATTCGTCGGGATTAATATCCCGGCTACACAAACTGAGCCAATTACTCAGTTTGAAACGTTTCGTACTTCGAGGCTTGTACGTTTGTTAGATCGATCTGTTGAAGTTTCAATATTAAATTTCCTTGTAACGAATAAGAAATAACAAGTTCATCATTTTTATTTTATTTGTAACATATATTTCATGTAAATTTATTGTCATTTATTTATTTTAATTTTCTACGAACTTCGTAGAATGGAAAAGCGTTATTATCAATCTCCATTCAAAACACCTGTGAAAATATTAAATTTTCCTCGCGGCATTTAAAAAATAATTAAATGACCGAAAAATAAGTTAGTATCATTAAATTTGTTACTGCATAAAAATCCAGAGCATTCAGCAACTTGGTTATGGGATACGAATAACCTTTAGCGGATTAACTTGAGCTAATGTTGCAACTTAATCTGATGGAAAGGATAAACGCATTGCATTTACGAAAAATCTCTGTTTATACACCGATGGGAATCTGAAGAGAGAGAGAGAGAGATTTAAATTCACCGCTCACTTAATTCCTTCGCAGCACTGGAAACTCTTGCTCTGCCGAGATTTATTCGCAGGTGAAAATTCCACAGAGCTTTCCGCGTATACACATGTGAAGATATAACCATACAGAAACACGTGTATTCGCGCTCGGATAATATTTATGAGTCCAGCGTTTCTCTGGAGCAAAAGTCTTAAAGATAAGTTCTCCATCTGATGTCCTAATAGCTGCGGTTTCAACTTACTTTTAAGAAAATAGGAGACTCGGAACCGATGAAAGATACATAACTTATTCCATAATTTTATTAATAATTTGTTAATAATAAAATATTTTATTTAATTAAACGACACATCGTTTAGTTGTTCTGTGTTGCAATAAATAGAGTAGTCATACTATTACTATTTAGGATCATCATTTTAAATGTTCAGTCTGGCGGGAGCATTTTCGGATGTTTTTCCTATATCCGCACATTTTAATTGCTATTGTTATTGTTATTATTATCATTATTATTAAGCTAATTTCGTCGCAAGTCCATATGAAAATGTATTCGGAGCAACGACTTAATCTACCGTAAATTTACTGGCGACGCAAAAGCATCCAAATCTCTCGTTAAGCTCGCAAGCGTTTGCTCCACGAGAGAGAAGCTACACGGCGGTGAGACACTTGCTCGTTTCGCCGTGAAACGTGTACAGAGAGTCTAAATAAGAGAGAAAGAGGAAGAGAGAGATAGTATTTCAGCTTTTAATCCTGGATCCTTACATTAACGTTGCTTCGAGGATTTCCGCGCTAGATTATACACATTTTAAAGTTGGCCAGATTTTACATTAATTATGGTCGTATTAGAGGCCGGAAACGAAAGATTCCAAGGCTGAATTACCGCGAGAAAAGTGGATTCGCTTGAATTGCAATATTGTTGGCTAATACACTGCTGTGTCCAGGACTATCATGCATAATCGCCAAAAGAAATTTGGCTGCGAAACATCCGGAGATTTATTTTAATACTTCAAATAAGTATGATTGAAGTGTTTTCATGTATATATATGCATGCGTTTGAATCACTTTTCGAGACAAAGTTGTAAATCCCTGGGCGCATAAGAGATTATATGAACAATTTTTTATATAAAATTTATCAAAAATCAATAAAAAAACACAATTAAAAAAAATGTGAATCGGATCATTTTTCACGAAGTTATCACCATTTAAAAAAAAAGGGGCAAAATTTTCCAAGATTCGTATCTTATGGTTGGCTCGATAAAAAAATTTGAAAAAAATTGTGAATAATTTTTTCAGAGACTACAAAAAAACATTTGCATTTATGAGCAAAATCGAAGATCCACGTTTTGACGATAGGGAAAAATGGCGTGGAATGCCTCATATGCAAGTTATAACTCGGAAGCAAGAAAAAAAGAAGCGTCACTCTGTTTCTTTCATTCTCTCCGAGTACTCATCCCTGCGACGAGGGTAAATATTTTGTAATCAACTAGTTAGAGTCTCGAAGGACTGGAACACGTCATCTTTCTGAATTTTCTCTCTTCTTTGTCGCTGGCGTTTGCTCGTCGCACAAAACTAGCGCTGAAAGTCGGATGGATTTAGTCCATGGCGAACGACAGACACTCGTCTGAAAGTTTGCGATCTCTTTGCCAAGCACGCCATAGAATTTGTCGAGTCTTGAATTAAGCTCCGCGCATGAGAGTTGAAGTACGTTAGGATTCCTAGAATTTACCTGGCTCTGACGATCGTCTCCTGAGACTATATTATTAAGGACGAAAAACATGTCGAAAATTGAATGAGCCAGTGGAAAAAGAAAATTTTGCAAAGGATGCGTGGACTGTTTTATTCGAGGAATTCATATTTAAAAAATCCACATTGTTCTGAATAAAAAATGTAGAAGTTTCCTTATCGTATATCTTTTATAGTATCAGGAAAGGATGGAAAAATAAGTTACCTCTGTACGGTTAAAACTGGGCGTTTGGACACAATATTCTGGATGAGCCTGTACATTGTAGACAAATCTACAGAATATATATGTCAAGCCGAAAGTAATTGCAGTCGTGGCCTTTGGGGATCGGTCGAGAGGTGGTTCGCAGCGGCAATGTTAGAGTGCGCGGTAAGCGCAGGAGCGCGCTCCGAGCAATATAATCCCAGCAGCAGCCTGATGCCTCGCGAGGATATGTCTCGGCCGCGAGATGATCACCACCATTATCCTATGCGAGATAGCTATCGGCTATCTTGTTTCGAGGAAATAACGACGCGTCTCGATTCATCACGGCTGGCTACCCCTCGCCCACGCTGCAGATTTCTCCATGCATGTATATTTTACGACGATTCGATATAAGGAATAAGTAACGACGTGCGAGAAGCTCTATTCTGATCTCGCCTCACATCCTATCTCCTTCTCCCTCTCTCTCTCTCTCTTTCTCTCTCTTTCTAAATAGACGATCCACTCCCATTTCAATTATCCTATACTCATTGACTTGTGCACAATCGATCTTCCATCTTATGTGTAAACCTATGTCAACTGATATTATCCAGCGAGTATGTAGATTTTGAATAAAATTGCAAGTCCATCAATTATAATGCATATAACAATAACTCGCGAATACTTTTTTATTTCCCACTGCATCATCACGCCGATTTTTATATCAATAAACGTCGTCGATAAGTATTAATCGATTTTTGAGATAGTCCTTGCAATTTCCAGTGTGATATAATATATAGACGTGTCCTCTCATATTCTATTATTTAAACGGGATTTTGAGAGCGTATAATTTGCATTGTAATTTCGGACGAGCATTGAATACGATAAATGGATTCAAGTGGAACGTGAATCTCAGTAATATATTATACAATATACCTGCAAGATGAAGTCGTATATATGTCTCGATGAATGATTATATATACGCAGTGTGTCTTCCTGTGCGAAGGAAGATGGATCCGTCTGTGTGTTAAATATTAAGAATATATCGAGCGGGGAATGCAGGTCCTTGGGTACAAAATTCGTGCAGTTGCGGGAATGAATCCGGAGCTTTTTCCTTTTATCCACTTTGTATTTCGATACAAATGACTCGGCACTTTCCGAGTGTCGCTGTCTATTTAGCACTCGATAACTCTCATTCATTTAACACGTCGGGCTTTATTACTTTACAGCGCTAAATAATATTCTATTACAGCAGACACTTTTTACTCATCGTCAATGAAAATTCTCCATTTTTTCCATCAACAGATTAATCGGTCCTTACACTTGCCTCATATTTTTACGAATACTTACTTCAAATTGCTAATTTGTTCTTTTGTTTTTCTTTTCAGTTATTTGAGCTTTTATTTTATACTCACTTAGAATTTTGAATAATTATTTATCCGTTGGAACTTTTCTATAATGCATTTTCTCTGTTTTTCTGCACATAAACCGTGCAAGGGTCTCCGCATCAGCAAAGATATTTTTCATTGGACAACGACCCATAAACCTATCCTTCGCCGCTGCCATTAAACGTTCATCCGTTCTTAGTCTCGTATTAGCCGCAGATACCGCAGAACAAAAATAATTAATGCGTTCAGAGCGCATCCGTTCTTTCTGTACACAATTGCGGAAAAAATACACTACCTTCGAAAAGTTTAATAAAAACCATACCTTTTTCTTAGAATTAAACTCGAAAAAATTAGTCTCACGATATGAATCGCAGAAGGAAAAAAAACTTTTATTAGTTACAAAATTAACCAATGTAGAAAGTAATGAAATGATTCGCTGTCTCTTATATTCCCGAATAAAAATTTAATCATGGATGTATGAGGATTTTTATTCTAATAAAAAGTAAAATGGCGCAGAATATATGTCTATTATTTTTCAATTGCATAACTTCGTTCTTCACATTTTCTTCTCTTCTCTCTCGCCTCATCATTTTTATGAATTCTTGCTACTTGTCTGCGTTTTTCCTCTCGTTACATATTGTATACACTTTGTTCAAGGTGCGATAAAAGGAAGAGAAAAGTAAAAAAATATGTAAAGGAGAATTAAAACGAAATAAAAAAGTAGAATTCCTCCGTTGCTGTATTTCATCGAAAGATAAAAGTTCGATGCACAGCTGTGCCCGCGTAAGCGTGACCATCGCCGAGGCGTGGCGATAACTACGTTCCCCGATCTAACGATATCGATAACGCGCGATTATCTTCCCTTTCGCCCGCCGGTTCCTGGCCTACACGCTCTTTTCACTCTATGAACACACGTTCTCTACCGAGCATCCAGCCTCTCATTATTTAATATGATTTTAATCTCTCAAAAATACTATATATCGGCGTTCTACATTTTTTAAAATTCGAACGAGATTCTAAAATGTCCAAGCATTACAATGGTTATTTTTAGCATTCCTTAATATACAATATACATACATATAGATTGTATAAATTTGGAATTTTATACGTACCGAATGAAAATGCGGTATAAAGACGTAAAAAACTATAAATGTAAAAAGAGAATAGAAATTTCTTCAGATTGCATATCGTCTCTTATTCCCATTCATTCACCAAACATCGGAGGGACGAGATCCACAGTTTGGTTGGTGAGTTTTTCTCGCGAAAAGTGGATTATATCAGGCCCGATCTCACAAAAATGGTCCTGTATGTATGGAAATTCGTATAGTAAGTCGACGAAACGAGAGAAAAGGAAAAAAACAAAAGATCATTGCTCGGGTAGAAATAAGCAATATGAGAGCTCGGCTACTTTTTTCATACATTTTTTACCCAGCTTGGCGAAAGAGAATAATTCTTCGTGCACGAATTTCATTTGGTTAGAATACGTATACTCCTTCTCCTATTATTTTTTTTCTTCCGAAACATCGAGTATTTTAGCCTTATATAGTCTTTTTGTTCATTATTTTATTCAAGAATATTGCGTATCGAGTTTTATATTCCTTTTTTAAATGATTCTTTTATTCCGATTATTTTTTCGAATATCGCGTTATCGTAGTTTCTGACTTCGCGCAATCGAGGAAGGGAAATGGAAATGAGATCGTTCGTTGTGAAATTGAATGTTGAATTTGAAGCGCGGAGTCTCGCGTGCACCCGCTCGTTGCGGTCTTTTGCCCGGCTCACTGGGCCCGATTCCCACTTCGCCTCGGCGATCTCAATTTATCCACTGCATGAAAGGAAATCGGAAGAGAATAAGGAACAAGCGACGAGCCCTTTTGCAAACCCTCTTTTGCTAATTGTTTCGTCGATTCTTTCCTTTTTATCCAGACAGAAATTGAACTCGTCTTTTGATCTGTCTGTTTTCCTGTGGATTGTGCTTGTAAAATTCTTGGATTTTACATCAACATGCAATATTCGAAGCCATCAACTTGAAATAATAAAAAATAAAGAGAAAAAATAATATTCCAGAGGAAACAGTAATCAATTTTTTGAATAAAACTGAAAATTGATCGGAAAGAAAAAAAGACTCGTTGATATCGAAAAGATAATACACATGGACGAGGAAGAAAACTATGAAATTGCGCATCCAAAAGGCTATTATGTAAACGAACCCGTTATACGTATCATGCTGCGGCGTGTCCCTGATCGTTTAACAAAACGTTCATTTCCACATACAGTCAATTCGTATACCTACTCTATAATTGAGCGGATACATTTTTTTCACTATACACATATATACGTTGCACGAATAACGACCGATCAACCATTTAATTTCGTTCGCGAACACGATTTCGGTTTGTATATGTATACGTAAAAAGAACGATTGGAACGAAACTACGCAAAAAATAAAGAAAGAAAGAAACACGAAACACACGCACACACGAACACATATACAATATGGGCTTTTATCTCTCCAAAAAGTAAGAAAAAAATTTTTTTATAATAAAATGAAGTTAATAAATGAAAAGTTTTGTATAAATAATTTATGTGAAACGATTATTAATTGAAAAAATATTTTAAAAAAGAAAATATGTGAAATAAGTTAAAATGTCGATGAACACTGTAAACACAGAAAAATTTTAAAATATAAAAAAATATATTCTTTTTGCATATTTTGCATATTATTTATATTTTTATATATTATAAAAAATTCAGGCAAAATATTTATATACGTATAATTTTTATTTCCTCCCATGTATAGATATATTTCCTTTCATTCCTATTCTCACTGTATCTTTACTCCGATAAATTTAATTGAATGAACGCGATATGGAATTTCGCTCTCCGGTTGTTCCTTATCGAATTGAGAATCCGATTCGGCCTCCCAATATCTCTCTCGCTCTCTCTCTCTCTCTCTTGCATGTGCAAACTTCACCGGATATTACGTGCATTCGGCTCCAGAAACGTTTGCCCGCTTTTGAAAGATTGCTATCCGACTATCCGAAATGATATACGAAAATTTTTATCCCTCTGCTCGATGCAATATTGATAAGATTGCACATCCACAACTGGCTTTCAAAACTTTCTCTTTTCATTCCATTTTCAGTTGAAATACCGAAATTATTTACGAAAATAGCTGCTGATGTCTCGATGAAATTAGCCCCGATCAAACGATTCCGTTTCACGGTTATCGTTGATTTTGAGATAAGGAACATAATGAAGTTTTACAACATCACGATTTGAGATAGCTTTCTTCAATTTGGCGAATGAGACTATGATAATAAGTACATACATACCTATAATATTATGAATTATTAATTAATACATATATTTCAACTATTAATTAATGGTATAAATAATAATGAGTTAAAAGATAAATGGCTTATTGACACAATTTCCGTCCGTGATTGATTACATCTTTGTATTTTTTCAATATATCTGGTCCGACTGGGTACAACGGTAAAGTGTCCAATTTGCGGTTGGTTGTGGACGGACTGCGCGAGCTCGAAGCGGTCATCCGCGCGGACGATCAGAGAAAGGGGAAATCGTATAAAAGGAGAATGAGAAAAGCCGCATCAACAAACGAGGACGAACGATAACGACTGTACATGAGGAGGAGACCGAGGTGGTGAACGTACAAGTGCGAGCTCGTTAATCCAACAATTCCATTACCCCGAGTCCCTTGACGAGATCTCGTAAAGCTTCAACCCCTGCATGTATACACGAGAGAAAGACGAGACTCTACAAATGGATGAAAAAGACGAGATAGGTGAAAGAGAGAAAAAATTGAGAGAGTGCGAAAGACAGAAAAAGAGAGAGAGAGAAAGAGAGAGAGAGAGATGTTTCCCTCTTCTTGTCTCTTGAGCAAAGGGAATCTTTCGACAAGGATGAAGGAGGGTGAGGAAAGTAGAGGTCCCGATGGGAGCCAAAGAGTGTCTCATCCTAGGCTCTCGACATAATTAGATATTCTCGAATGACCCTTCAAATGTTCCGGAATACGCTCAAGCTGCGGTATAAAGCAAGATTTCCGGACGATCGAACCCTCCGAGAACATACGAGAAGACTCTCGTCCTCTCTCTCTTTGTGGTTGCTTTGATTATATCCTTTTGCTAATCAAACTATCGATCTCTGCGTGTCTTCTTTTTTATTTTTTCCTTTCATTTTACTTTAAACTGTTATATCACCTCTTTTCCATTAATTTTTTCTAAATCTTGAGACAGGAGAAGATAAAGTAAAAAAAAATTCTTGAACGGGATTACAATGAAAAGGATAGGATTCACCAACAACAGAGAAGTAAATGCTTGGGTGGTTAGCCAAAACGACCAGTTTACAATCCTTTGAAAATTCACGTAAATTTAATGGTGAAAATAATTTTTTTTTCTTTCCCCTTTTTTCAATCGTGAGCATGAAGTCAAGCACTTGATTCTTATCGCGCCATTATTATTGAAAAGGAAAGAGAGAAAGAGAGATATGATGAAAATGGAGCGAAGTGTACATCGAAAAATGGAAAAAAATTGTGAGACAGAGTGAGATAAAAATCGAAAAATAAAAGCTATAGGGAAAGAAAAAAAATGAATGCGGAGAAAAAGGAAAGAGTGCACTTGGACTAGCCAGGGTGGATGAAGTTCATCGTTGGTCCATTGAAAGAGAAAAACGAGATCCGAGAAATTCCTGGCAAGAATTCACGTACATTGTAACTCTCCGCATGTGGCCCGAGAAATTCGAATGTGCGCGTGACAGGGCTTGCAAGCTCGCCGTGTATATGCGAGTCGTTATTCCAAACGCTCGAGAGTTCGCCCCGATTTATCGAGTCGGATTCGCCCTGAAAATTGAGCGCGAGGTCGAAGAAAAAAGAGGAATGATTAAACGAGAGATTCGGACTTTTGTTACTATAGAAATGGCATCGAGTCCCGCCTTTTTAGTGCTGACTTTCAATGTATTTGAAACCGGAGGACAAAAATCAATGTCGAAATCTCGATAGTCGTCGGATTATCGCAGTAAAAGCTTGATATATCATTTATTTCCAAACGGCGCTCTGAATTGTTTACAGTTCTGAATAGTTTATAATAATCCAAGATGAAAAAACAAAATTCATTGTAACCACTCGATCGATCGGTTGAAAAACAAAAATTTTATCGAAATTTATAAGTTAAATAATTTCTGTCGAAACAATAAATTTGTTATAATTTTTATCAAATATGTATTCTTGAAAGAAGCAATTTAAAAAATCTGTGAAAAATTCGCCATATGTATATAGTAAAATATAAATTTGTATTTGTATATTTGAAAACTTTTCGAGGACACTGTATATAGAACATATAAAAGTTATATGCGAGCGTGTTCGCTCTCAGTCAGTAGGAAGGAAGGAGTACTCGAGAGACTATCGGGGAGAAATAACCCCTGGCCTTGCTCCCATTAAACTCGACGTGGTCGGCTTGCCGACGTGTGTGCCCGAGCGCGAGAGAGACTTTGTCCTGCCTCCGCTTTTCCATCTTTTCCTCCCAAGGCGGAACATTCTTTTTACCTCGCCGCCATCGCTTCCTGATGCTCAACATTTTCCCATGAAGCCGAAAAAAAAATCTGTGGGAATTTGTGGAGTTTCCTGGGAGCAAGAAGAAGACGAAGAAAAAGAACTATTTTTCTTCTTTTTCTGCCCTAGTGGAGACGAGATGATTTTCCTGCTGAAAAGGATCGAAGATAAAATTTCCATCTCGTTGAATAAATCAATTTTCCTTATATCTTGCCAATTATAAATTAGTGACCCCCTCTATAA
The DNA here is from genome assembly GCA_030522605.1 of Cremastinae sp. B BG-2022a. Lineage (NCBI taxonomy): Eukaryota > Metazoa > Arthropoda > Insecta > Hymenoptera > Ichneumonidae > Cremastinae sp. B BG-2022a. The sequence goes on along the minus strand of JAPYYX010000301.1, from coordinate 13,728 downwards.
TTGAGAATATTTAAATTTTAATCAAATACTATAACAAAACATGCATGAGGAAATAATTTTAAAAAACTTTTAACTTTGCACGTAATTTCATAATTATTTAACTGGACGATGAAATATGAGAACGAAAAAAATGAAAGTCGAAAATATAATGGAAAAGGAAAAAATATATATAGATATTCTGTTATCTTGGTGGGGTGAAGTGGGAAAAATGAAAAATAAAATGCCATGGAGGCTAGATAGTGGAAGGTTACAGCTTCCGTTCCAACGTAGTTGCCTTCCCTCTCGCTTTTTAATGTTTTCCTTCTTCTTTTACATTTTTCTCTTATTTTCGCCCTTGCCTCACTTATTTTCCTCCGGCGCCTCTCTCCTCCGTTAGTGGAACGTGGACGACTATTCTGACAATAATACCAAGGTTTCCGTCTGGAATGCATTTTCCATTTCCACTAGGGGATCCAACGAAACGCGCTGAGGGATCTTCGTCAAAAATTCTTCGTGTTGCCTCTCGTCTCGTATTTTCATTAAAATTCGAAACGATCTCGTGAAAATTTATCGACCCAAAATTTTTCACTTCCGCGGCAAAATACTTGTTCATTTTAAGGTTCAGGATCACGGTACACTAGAATCGTTGAATGAGAACATAAAATTATACGCATTCAAGAAATTTGACTAAAATCTGTAAAATCAGAAAATTTCAAAATCTACTCCTTTTGTAAAATTATTAGATTCAATTACAGAAACGATTGTATACATTTAATAACTCTATACTATTTTTCTGCTTTCATCTCTTTTGTTCCATTTGTATGTCGTCCGTCATCCCTCTTTTCCTCGAGCATTTTCTTTCCCTCCCCCCTCATCCCGTCGCCGTTCTTCGCTCTCTTCATCATTTTATTCATTCCGCCTGTACGGTGCCGAAGCTTAATATTCCTCACTTCCTACATTTCCTGAGAAGTTCCCCAAAACTTTTTCATCCCCATCCTTTGTACAGGACGGATGTAACATTGAGTGCTTTCTAAATCTTTTCCGTGTGTGGGCGAAAAAAGTATTCTACCTCGCGTAAATGAAATTTTCGTCGCCGAATAATCGCTTTTGCGTACAAAATTACAAAGAGGTCTTGAGAATGAGAAATTATGTAAAAAATCGAATAAGTAAATGAAAAAAATGAATGAGTGAAAATTGAACAAACTGAAGGACGCGTTGCTCATAGTCTCATTAACAGGAAATTAATTTTCCTATAGACAATTATGGCAGGTTGTTGCTTCGGTATTTTACAATACAAAAGAGACACTTCAGAGATTTTTAACCAGGAAAACGTTAGTGTCCCTCGCACGAGCGTTTTATTCTTGTACGTGTACTTGTGACCAAATTATCCAAGCGGGCGCTCAATTACGAAGACATTCAAGAGTTCCCTTTCCACTTTTCTCTTTTACTAAGTTTCTGAATAATGCATAGACTCGTATTTGATAGCGCGAATTGTGAGTACGAATAACAATGACTCGCAAAACGAAAAGGTTTCTCTCGGGTAATGCTAAGAGTACGGTAGCGGGAAAATGACTGTATAGGGACGCGCATAGTTTCCGATTTTATAAAATACCTAATCCCATCATTATATACATGTATTTAAGAATTTATAATTGTTGCGAACCAAGTCGATATATGCTTCACTTCGCAATAATTACCGACAGTAATTTTGACATACGGACCCTCTCCTCATTCCAACATCTTGATCTCTCCCTTAGCGGAAGTACCGAGAATTTAATAACAAATTGACGCGATCGACGTCATTCGGTTGGCCGTCAACAATAATGTATACAAATACATATGAGCATAAAGTATACATTTTCAATGAATGCATATTTTATCTACGATTTTGTTCTCGTCGTCTTTTATTAATGATAATTTTCATTTTTCAGTTTAGCCAAACAAGTTGATGGAATCCTCGTTATTTGAAAAATATCTCTAATTCCTTCTTACCCATCCGGTGTGGCTTCATTTTTTTATTTCAAAAAAATGTGCTTTACTTGGAAGTAAAGAAACGAGATGAAAATGGAGTCTCCCTTTGCCTTCATGCAATGTCCTTCGCGCTTCGTGGCTAAAAGTCTCAGCAGAGACGGGACGAGACAAGCGGAAACAGGGTTTTTCGTGCTCTGGAAAACATGGTATAGAGTGAACGCCGGACGTTAGTCCGATCTTCCTTCCCGGATTGCTGTGAGGAACTACTAGTGAGACTTTTCTTTCACTCTTACACCCTTTTTACTCCTTACTAGCGCTGAGCAGAAACAACTTTTCCCATTTAGCTGCCAAGTCACGTCGTGGGATCGGGTGGCTCGGATCGAAAAAAGCGTCGCAAACGCGCCCTCCGCCGCGCGGTGTATATTGATCCTACTCCCATCGGCTTTTCGGCGCTCTTGTTCGCCAAGAAATCGACCTCTCCCATTTTCCCCGCATCACAACCTTCCTATCATTTTTCCCCCCGTCTCCGAACATAAAATTATCTGTCAATAACCGCGAGCATCGAAATTTGTATCCATTTTTTCTGAATTCACATACGTTCTGGATTTTTTGTGTGCAGTACCGTTTACCGTTTTATTACTGTTTACCGTTTTATTTATATTTAAATTTTTTTTTTTTTTTTCAAAACATTTTTTTTTCAAAATTTTTTTTTTTTCAAAAATTTTTTTTTCCCAATTTTTTTTTTTCAAAGAATCATTTTTTCAAATTTTTTTGAGTAATATGATCATATTACACATGATTTGACAAAAATAAAAATTTCGTACGTTTTGGAGAGGTAGCCCATTTTGACAGCTAAAAAATTTTTTTTCCCATGAAAATTTTATTCCAGCTGAAATTTCCTTTAATTTTGTTAAAAAAAAAAAAGTTTCCGCCTTTTTTCCTTCCTCCCTTGAAGTCGGAGGTTTTTTTTATATCCCCCCTTTTCCCCCCCCCCCCCCCCGCCTATCCTAAATTTCCCGGCTAGAAATTTGCTCAGGTTAGCCTCAATACGGATACGGTCCTGAACAGGCTTGAGAAAGGCTTGCCGTGATACGGTAGCCTAATGCGATACTGAGCTTCGCAGGACTCAGGCTACCTTATCTTTTTGCGTAGATTTTGAATTCCGTCAGCCTGTTCAAGTCAGTTCATTTCCTGATCAGGCCGCTTTATTATCGAAGCATATTGTTCGTTCTGAAAAGGCTAGCCTGGTCAGATATCGATAAGGCTGCCAGTCTCTATCCGTAATATCGCATCTCGGAATATCGTGTAGGGCAGACTGATCAGGCAACGATAGGGCTGCCAGTCTCTATCCGTAATACCGCATCTCGGAATATCGTGCAGGGCAGACTGATCAGGCAACGATAGGGCTGGCAGTCTCTATCCGTAATACACCGCATCTCGGAATATCGTGTAGGGCAGACTGATCAGGTAAGGATAAGGCTGCCATTCTCTTTCCGTAACACGTGGCTATTCAAGGAAAATATGTATCATATAAGACAGCCTGATCAGGTATCGATAAGGCTGACAGACTCTTTCCGTAATACCGTTTTTCGGAATATTTACTGTTTTAAACAAAATCAGGGTAGAGAGAGAGAGAGAAACGGATTATATCGGCAGAATAAATTTTTTTTCAATAGATTTGAAGCCTATGACATAAAGGTACGGAAATCGTATAAATGTGCTTAAAATCTTTTTTTTTAAATATTTTTTCAATAGATTTGAAGTCTATGACATTATAAAGGTACGGAAATCGTAAAAATGTGCTTAAAACATTTTTTTTTTTTTCAAAAAAAAATTTCATACATATATTATATACATATATTTCATACATACATTTAAAAAAAATATTTTTTTTGCTAATCTTGACCTTTTACTTCTCTTTCCAGGTGAGTACGAATATTTGGAAACTAACCTTGATGCAGCAATGAATACGTGAGTTAAATTATTCAAGACTTTCTTAATTAAATACGTATCGCCGGACAATCGTACATGGTTGACCAAAAAAATAGTTATATGTATGTAGCTAACACTTCGCGATAATAGCGTCCAAACAGCCCGGAATATTGTACACTCTACAAAAAATGGAGAAAAATCTTTCTCTCTGTTTTTAATTTAGACTGATTAACTTTTCCCAGGGGTTGTGGAATATGCCAAAAGTCTCTAGTCTATTTCGTACTAACATTAGAGGAGAAAGGAACGACAATATAAAGAGCAAGAAAGAAGAAGAGAGGAGGAAGGATATATAACGAAAGAGAGATGCGGGAAAACTGGGAGAGAGTAAGATTGCTTCGTTGTTTCGGGGATCTCCAAAAATCCACATAAATGAAATTTAAAGTTTCCGAATTCCATGACGATTCTCTGCGATTTAATTAATTGTAAATGTAAAATTTGTGTGTTATTCAGTCGCTCCCGACGGTGGATGTCTTGTTACGTAACTTTGGCTCCGAGAGTCTCTTGTTCTCATCCACTACTCCTGTCATTTATACCTGACGCTTTTTCAACGCTCGACGAGCTCCGCTCACAGAACGATGAGGAAACTTTGCCAACTCTCTCTTTCTCTATTTTCGTCTTTGAAAATAACGAAATCCACGCTGGAATTATTCTCCATCAGAATTTCGTATAATATATGCTTCAGATCCTGATGATCATTATTTCCTGAGAAATTCATTCGAGTTGGCTCGAGCGAAAAATTTTTTTTATTCTAAACTCGATACTCGGAATTTACGTGAAAGATGTCTTTGATACGACATCTCTGAAAAATAAAGTAAGAGTACAAAATAATAATGGCACCCTGCATGCTCGTGCGAGAAAAGATACGAAAGGAGATGCGCCGGAGAGACGACTATAAAAGCTCATCTCAACGGAGTCTGCACAGAATATACGCGTGCAAGTTTCGAGTTGTTCACGACGAGCGCGCGATGAGTATTAAAGCTCGCTACTCAAACAGGGAAGTGAGTTGCCATTGGTTAGTGCATGAATAAGGTAAAGTGCGTATAACAGTATCTCCGTAGAAGAGGGGTATATATGAATGGATGTTGCTCGAGCCTCGGGGCTTATTGCCGGCCCGGCGGCGTTTTCTTATCGCGTGCGCTGTCACCTGAGAGTAAATCCGTCAAAGCCTTCTCGGTCACGTTCAATTTGCGATATTCCAGCCGCGTACATACAACTTTCGCGCAACCGCGTACACACTCTCGATCCGAGTCAATGGAACACACCTGCTGTGGAGGAAAATTCATTCGGACAAGCGTTTAATTACCGGAGAGCCTTATGCAGGTGTAGATATCTATATATAATACCCTCGGCTGTACCTCGCGTTGAATTATATTCCCTTAGTTTGCTCTCTCTTTTCTTTTCTCTGCTTTTCCAACCATTTTAGTCTTATTGTTTCGTACTGTTTTCTCATCAGAACTCATCTTTCCACTTGTCTATTTAATCAACCTTTTCGGAGCTTTTATTTTCTTTATTATTTCTTAACTTTCATTGTTTTCCCTCTTTGTAGTTTTTTTTTCTTTTCTTCTCTTATACTTTTCCTCCACTTCCCGCTGGAGGATATTCGTTTTTTACATCGCTCCAATATCTTTCTCTTCTGTTCTTCTACATCTTTTTTTCTCGTATTCGCGTTATGTACTACGCTTGTACTGTTTTTTCATCTTTTTTTCTTCTGCTGCAAGCTTCCGTTCTCCATTTCTGGACATATTAAATCCATAACAGGCGAGTTGATCGTCTCGAAAAAAATGCGTCGGAAAATAAAAAATACAACGATCGAACAAGAAATGAAAATACACAAAAAAAGAGTACATATAATCGGAAAATATATTAGAAATTATGGGAAAGTTCGGAAAAAAACGACTAACCACAAGGTACAACGATGAATTGGTTGTGTCATAATGGCCCGTTGGAGAAGAGAGGAAGCTCGATCGATATAGTGAGGTACTAAACGGAATAACGAGTCGTTCTAATAGCATTCGTCTTTCGCCCTGCCTCGGTCTCTCTATCCGCAAGATCCAAAGATTTTTATCCCCGTTGAAATCTCGTCGAGATAAATCACAGGAATCCCATTTGGCCCGGTAAACGCCTCTGTCCTTTTCTCTTCTCTCACTTCCTCTCTCTCTCTCTCTCTCACCCCTAGCTCTCGTCTTGATCTTTCTACGCAACGCGATTTATTGCCCAGCGTGCACGCATTTACGAAGAAAATTCTCGCGTGGTAGTTTTTTTTCGCATCGTCGTCGCTCTCTTTCACATTGTTCAGCTTTATTAGCGCAAAGGGGTTTCTCCGATATAACCCACACTCGTACGATATGACACGAGGAGAATTTTTTATCGTCCGACATTCTTCCCGAATCCATTTATTAGCACACGATTTTTTTTTCTCCACTATTCATCACTATTTCTTTTTTTATCTTATTTCATACTTGAAATAATGTCAAGCAGCGCGCGCTACGTCCTAATTAGAGTGAAGCGAACCAATCGATTTCTTCAATCACCTCATTTCTCTGACAGTTTTTCTCTCCCCCTCAGTCTATACACATTATTCCGTCCATGTATTCTTTTCAAGCCCGTTTGTCCGCGCTGTACAACACTTGCGGGCCGACATTAGCGAATTTATATACTTCAACCAAAGCAGTAATCTCCGGCGTGTGTGGGAGGCAATTACGCGGAACAGACGAGATCTTCATCGAGTTTCTCTTCTCCTCGTCTTTCTTGGCTCATTATCCATTCAGAATCTGCCTCCGATCTTGTCACCCCTCTTTATCACCGTACACGACTGCCTAACCGCGTATATATCTATTGTATATTTATATATTATATGTATCTATACAATATCGCTTGTCGGCCCCAACCCCCATCGCCTTGTCGACATGACCTTTTTACTATGATGTCGACAATGTGATTTTTGAAAATGTCACATCTTACGAAATACTTTTATTTCCTCATTCAATATTTATTTTTTTCTCTACTCGATCAAAAAACCGAAAATTTCCGGAAAACTCATAAATTACAAGCGATAATTAAAATCACGCTACACGCACATGATTGACCACATCTCCAGAGATAGAACAAAATGACCCAATTACCTCATCGATAAATGTAAAATTCCCAATATATGTGACCTGTGTCATAACCCCATCACTGCAAAACCTCGAACAGTTTACAGAAAAGTAATAATTTTGACAATGACTAATTATATTTCGTCATCTTGAATAGAAAAGTACTCCCACTACCCCATAAAATACAAGTATAAAAACCCCTGGAATTTCATCCCAATAAGTTCCGTTCAGCGCCAATATTCCAAGTTAACGTAATTACATCCGAGCTCCAGGTCTTCCGTAGAAGAGAGTGTGTATCTCGGACCGATTAATATTTGTTCATTAAAAATCTAACAGTCGATTATTGTTTCAGTACAAAGTATTCGCGACTTTATCCAAAGAAGCTGACCATTACGATTAGCGAAATATAAAGACACCTCCCGAATAAGTAAGGTATTCATAACAAAAGGTAAAGTGTTGTAAACAAGTCTATGTAAATAAGTTGAGAATCCTAGATCTCTCTTCTTATTATTATACAATTTTATTTCATTTTATAAAAGGAAGCATAACAATTATTTACGGTGCCTTCATTTATTAACATAAAATTTCCTCTCCACTCAAAATATCATTTCAATCATAAGATCTCTCGAGGTCTACGGCAAAGCAGACCCACCAAAGTACGGTTTTTCAAAACTAATCTTTTCTTAACACTTTCTACGACGGATCCTGATAAAAGTGCAACTACTGCCGCTCGTCGTCCGTATTCTTATCCCTTACTCTAGACGTTACAAAAATAATTTTTCACACCGAGAATCATAATGACTAATAAATAATTAGGGTATATAGAGGGAGACAAAATGGGGTACCCCAAAAATGTGGTGAAAATTGCCAATATTTCAAAAATATAATAATATTCAATATCAAATAGTCTTTTATTTGCTAAGAACATTATATTTGGTAGTTTGAAAACACATTTGAACAAAAATTACAATGAAAAATCAATTAACATAGTATATATCGAGTAAGAACATTTTTTTGCAAATAAAATATAGATACTTAAACAAAAATTAAAATAAATCATCAATCAATTACTTGTGATAAGACGTCAAAGCTAATCTAGTAAGTTAAAAAATAGTAATAGTAAGTAAAAAAATTATGAAAGTAAACATTTTTTCGTACTTTTTGGAGGGATGCCCCATTTTGTCCACTAAAAAAAATTTTGTTCTCATGGTAGCTGAAAATTTTATTTCTTTCCTTTAATTGTGATCAAAAAACAAAAGGATCAGCATATTTAAACCCTTGGAATTGAAAAAACATTTCAAGCAGCTCATTTATCCCCCCTCTACCCTACAATACATTTTCAAAATCCAAACACCTATGTATGTAAGCGACGTGCGCGTGGAACAAGATATGTTGAAATGAACCAAGATGAACAAATTCATTTTAATGCTAGCAAAACTGGAGTAACAAAGTAATGAAATATATTTTGCAGTGGACAATTTCTTGCTGAGAATTGAATCGTGAAATGGCTGAGATGAAAGAAAGCACGAAATTGCGGGGACGATGCTGGAAAAGGAAAGAAAGAAATAAAATGAAATAATGCGAGACTCGAGGGAAACGACGCGGCGTCGGGAGAGAAAGAGAAAGAAAGCGCATCACGTGTAGACATTTGCAACGCGAGGAGACTGGAACTCGAGAAGAAACGTCGACGCGAGAGCGTATACCTATGTATCTCGTATAGATACACCGTCACACGGTCAGCGCATAAATACGTTTACCTCGATCTTTTCATTCATTAATCCCCTCTTATTCTCCATCCTCTCTCGCTCGATATCTACTATTTCTTCCTACACTTTTTGTTTTTCTATTCTGCACTGTAATGATGATCTCTCATTGAAAATGTTTCATTCCCCTATATTTTTAATTCTCGCTGTATTTTTATTTTCACGGGATATCTATTTTAACCCCGGCATCAGTTTGTCCCTTTGAAAAAATAATTTTTTAAATCTTTATTCTTGAGATGCAATATCTATATAGGGAGCAAGAGAACTAGAAAAATTTCGAAAGTATAATGAATCGCTCCCTGGCAAGAAATGAGGCAATAAAGTAGACCACCAAGCGCCGGAGCATCAGAGACGATATGTACCACGAGCATCCTAAGGGAATTGAACTTTACGGGCCGATATAAATAAGTGAGATGAAAACTGGCTTTGTCTTAACGAAGCTCGCGCGCCTGCACGTTAGTCAAGTCTGTCTCTGGCTTTTCTAATCTTATTGATGCGTTTTATCCCGAAATGCAGGAGGTAATGAGGAAACAACGAGAGAGCACGATGAAGAGAACGAGTTTGTGCATCAGCCAATACCGTAAAAGCAACGGACGTACCGGAGATTACGCTTACCCAAAATCGCCAAATAATTCCTTGCATTTTTTTTCTCCTCTGTTTATTTCTCCATTCTATCTTTCTTTCTTTCTTTCCACTTCCGCCGACCTGCTATCGTTTGGCCGAGGTTGAATCGTCGACGGTTCGTCGACATGCACGAGCGAGTCGCGTATAATAACTTTCGTTATCGTACACGACTGTGGAGAGTCGACCGCGCCGAGCCGACCATGAATCACGCAAGAGTTTCACGCGCGCCTTATACCTCCGCGCCAGTCTGGGGACACCGCGAAATATAAATAAGAAGCTCCAACGATAACTAGCAATCGATTCACTCACGAGGCAAAGATGGAAAAAAAAGAAATAAAAAATGAACAATTGGTCTGCATAAAAAATAAAGTTCTCATTAATGTACTTACAGTGAGATAGGAAATTTCCCCATTTATTTCGATCTTATTTATAAAATAACGGTGAAGCAAGCCGCTTAAGGATCTTTTAAAAATACGTTCTTTTATATAACTTTTAGCGAATTTAAAATCTACTATAGAGTTTACCACCCTGAATCGATTGGAAAAAGAAAAAAGTGTGGTTATCGATCGTTTAAAAGAGATATTGAAGAATTAAGCGCTCATTTAGTTCTTATTCTTTTCATTCAAATGGCGTTGAATTTATTCCGATCCGTTCAGCCGTTCTTGAAATCTCATAATTTTATCGGTTTTAATTTTCTAATTTTTTTCAACATTTCAGCTCATTCTTTCTCTCGTCATTTCTCAAACTCATAATAAAAAGGATGTATGTCCGATACCATCATGTGTAACATACGCTTTATTTTACCAAGCGATACAGGACGATGTCGCCGGCCACGACAGTAGCGACAAAGTTTTTTAGAATTAATTACTACGTCACGTCAGTACGACATGTCAATAAGTCAGTTTCCGGGTACGATTCTTCTGAACTCAAAGTTTTTAAAATATATATATATTGAAAGAATCTTTTTGAACTTCTTCTTCTTCGTATGCGCCATCAAAAATTTGTTAATATAAGTTAAAGGGGTTTACAGTAAGGAGAATGATAATAAAACATAAATAAGAAAAGATAACTTGGACAAAAAGTGATGACGGGTAAAAAAAGCAAAGAGTGTTGAGTTCCTGAAATCTACTGGCGCCAAGTATCGTCGATTCCTTTGAAGAGAGCTAGGAGATAACGGCGCGGGCTCGTGAAAATCGCGAAAGCTTTGACAATGGGGCTGAGAATAAAGAAACGCGCCAAAAAGACGGAAAAGAAGCGAGAGAGTCGGAAAATAAAAGCGTAAGGGGGCGACAGGCTATGAAAGAGGATCAAACGGTGTACGAGCTCTTTCGAGTTACATCCACAAAAGCTTCCTCCACGACGCGACCATTTCCGTCTGATATTAATTCTGAGGAAGTTGCCTTGAAAACGATTCCGCTTGGAAGCACTCTGACTCTTCTTTTATATTTATTTTCGAGACTTTTCGAGGATTTGCATGACAATTCGAAAAAACGTTGAGGGTCGCGTACGATATGCTCCACCGGTTTTAGATACCATCAATAAAGAAAATAAAAATAAAGGGGAATATACGTATAAGAATTGATATAATTATAATATAATGTAGTTCGTAGCATCTCGTGATTATTTTATTCTTCATCGTCTTAATCGAATTTGAGAGGAAAATTATGGAAAACGGTGCAGCTACGACTCTTATTTTTTTATTATTAAAATTAATTAATTCTTGATATCGTGTACCAGCATCGTCGTCATTGATATTTTCGCTCTGCGCAAGTGCAATCTTCTGAAGCTTCTTTGTCTATTTGCTCAAGCAAGTAGCAGTGTTTGCCAGGACAATGGAGATCCTTTTCCAGAATGCTTCACCCCAGGTTTTCAACCAATTTTGCGTTCTCCTGTTAAGATAAATCAAAATTTATACGGAGCCCGTTTCCATGCAGTTATGAAAAAGCAACATGTTTATTTTATATGTTTGCCCAGTTTATTATCCGAAAATGTTTACAAATTCACCAGGAGGGAACATTAACTTAATCGTATTTCAATATTAAATAAGTTCACTCGGTAATGACTTTTGATTCATCATGAATTCGTGGTAAATTGGAGGAAAATGATGAAAGAGTTATTGTCGAGAATGTTCGTTCCGGGCTATTTACGTGCTCGAAATGAAAATTTCACGTTACGTATCGTACAGATGCGTATCGATTGTGAATACGAACTCCCAATGGATTTACGTTTCAATTCGCCATTCGCATTTCGTCAATATTTGATTGAATAATATCAATGTATTCGGCCAATTAAAAAAATAACTATGATTTTCTGACAATGGCTAGAATGGAAACTTCTATACCTATTGCCGATTATTTAGCACATGCATGCATGTCCTATGGAATTTGAGAATTAATCAATGTTCCCACTGTTAACAATCGCCATTTTACAAGTTATACGTTTAAAGTATTCAAAGTTCGTTCTATTGGAAACGTATAGCCTTTGAAAATTGATTGAAGAAAGAGGTTCTTACGGAGTGACCGCCGCCGATCGATGAGGGGCGCATTCGAGAGGTATATTCAACAATAAGCATGTTTGCGAGAGATTAATCGAATTTCCCAGATATTTCGTACTCGCGAGGCCCATACGAATGAAGGAAACGCAGAGAAATTGATCCTGCTCACGAAGGAGCGACGAGGCATTCAGCTCGCGTAATCATTCTGTCCAATGACGTCAACAATAAATTTGTAATCGGACATGTGATTTATGCACCCATTCAAGTTCCGCAGGAAACGCATAGACTACTCTTTCCCAATGTCGATCGATCCACCCCTAATGGAAGCAATCACCAAATGCTACACCTCAAACGTTAAATTCCTCTTGATGAGAAATGAAGCTGCAAGGAACTGCAAATAAAACTGCAAACAAAGTATCGACGAGAGACATTTTTGAAACAACAAGAAACCGCTCTCATTTCTCATTACGACGTTGAGATTCATTTTTGAATTAATTTCAATTGCTCTATCTCTTTATATATTTATCTCTCAAATGATTGCAGGGCAACGGATCTCTTGCTTTAATGTCGGTACACGAGAATTTCATTCTGTATATTTATATACCATAATACAGAATAAGAGAAACATCAATAAAAGAAGAAATAGCGAAGAAATTCATTTTATTGTATATTAAATTGGGAAATCTGCCAGTGCTCTCAGCCTACAAGTATTTATTATATTTTATTTAAAGTAAAGATTGGAGATGAAACGATTTTTCTTGATTTTTTTTCTTCTGTTATTTTTGAAGTGAAAAAAAAGAGGACAGCAGAAATAAGGTGAAAGAATGAGAATGGAAAAGGAGTAAGGCGAAACTGGCTAAGAGAGTCCTCGTTTTGTGCATATGAGTGGTGAAATAGCTCTTGGCTCGACTTTGGCCGTCGTTTCGTGCGGTTTGGATCCGCACCAGACTGCTTTCGAGTCACCACGATGTGCTCTTACCGCTCCGTCGCCGAGCGTACGAAGCGCCCCGTGCTCACAACTAATTGCGCTCTTGGATTCTCAAGGGTTAACGATAAAGCTCCTTCTCGTCGTTGCCTCTTATTCTTGTCTTCTCGCGTTTTCCAGAGTCCATATGCCAGAGTCAGTGAAAATGCGGCTAGTCAGACTGATGAGACTTTACTCGAAGGGCGAGAGAATCAGAGAAACATTAGCAATAATCCGAGAAAATTGCATTCCGGGTTGTTCTCTGAAATTTACATCTTCTGCGTCAAAGTTGTCTCATTTTTCATTTCACGAAATTAAATTTTCATATCGGGTAGGGGTGGGCAAAATGGGGTACATAAGAAAATCTTTCGAATCCGAGTGATTTAAATATGCTGAATCTTTTATTTTTTAATCACAATTAAAGGAAACGAAAAAAGAATTAATCACAATTTAACGAACAAAATATGGGGTACGCTTTCAAAAAGTACGAAAAAAATTTTTTTTTACGATTTGTTAAGGGCAATCACAACCACGTGACCACCCAGATTTCGTAGGGCACGGATTTTTCTCTCTCGGGAATTTACGTATTAATTAATCTGAAAAAAAAAATTTTTTTTAAATAAAAAAGTACGCCAAGTAATGAAAGAGTTGTTATAAAAATTATATGAAATCATTTCGTAACCAAGTGAAAAAAATATAAAAATTTTTTCCATGGATTCGACAATTAAAAATTTGTTGTACGGGTAGATTTATTTCCATACATTAATTGGAAACTCTTCTTCGAGCGAGTGAATTTACCCATACACGCCAATTTTTAATTGTCGAATCCATGCAAAAAATTTTTAT
>JAPYYX010000300.1:0-82199 GCA_030522605.1 Cremastinae sp. B BG-2022a | reverse complement strand
CATGCTCGCCAAATTTTATCAAATTCTTATCATTTTTCAATTTCCTATGTGTTTAACATGCGATTGTAGATAAGTGGTATCGAAACCCCTTAAGAATTTGAAATAAGAAATAAAATAATTATCGAGGCACACAGGTATTTGTGGATTGAACAATATTTTGTGAAATAGAAACCGAAGGAAAGATCAAGATGAAAAATTAGGAAACGATTGAAAAGGATCGTGGAAAAATTACCTTGGGAAATTGTGATTGAAAAAGGTACCGGTTAAGAAAAGTGTCCATGATCTTGGGAATTATCGGGATCCGGAGGAAAATTTCTTCGCAATTCTTCCGTGACGTCCATCTGTTAAATAATTTTTATTTTATTAATAATAGCTATGAAACGATTTTTATGTACAGAATGCTGGAAAAATGATGTTTTTTCCGTTTGCCATGACCGAAATGAAATGTCGCTGATTCTTTGAAAAAATGATCGGTAAAAAAGAAAAAAAAACGCTGGATACAACCGTCGACACGTGATCCAGGAATGATTATCGACGATTTTTCAGGCTTGCATTTTTTTCATATTGCATTATTTCTTCACAACTTTTTGGTTTTTTCTTTTTCCCGAAGAAAAAGTTGGGACGAGACACCGATTTAAAAATTAATTTACACGCACGTTTCCCGCGCTCGACATTGTCAGTTCGATCTTGACGTTTATTACTCTCGGACGTGATTTTCCTCGCGTTTGTTTTGAAATCGCCAGAAAAATCGCGTTCATCCTTTATTATTTCTTCTCTCTCCCTCTCTCTCTTTTATCCCCCTTTCTTCCTTGCTCATCTTTATACAACTCTAATTATTAACTAATTCAATTTGCCTATACTTTTTGCGCAGGTTGCTGACGGAGTCTTTGAATAAGACCGGATCGAGCCTCATATTCGATCTTAGGAGGGGCATGTACCCAAAAACCGCAACGAACGTGTTCATACATGTTTGTCGCTGTATAAAGTGATCCGGATCGTTCCACGGCGATCTGAAGAAGAAAGCAATCCAGAATTATGTACAAGAAACCGTTAATTAATTAAGTGAATTAACTAAACTCTTTTTTACGATACTCAAGATACAATTGATAGAAAAATTTATTCTTCTAAAGAGAAATGTTTTTTTCCACAGGAAAAAAATTCTTTGAATACTTTTTAACCAATGTATTACAAAATATAAATATTTACCTGACACCAGATCCCGTGGTTTCCTTGTACAATTTCCTCTGTGTAACTTTAATGGGCGGCCGACGAGTGACATGGCTGACCAAAAAGTTCATGAGTATATCCTCGCAGTTTTGTGACTGCTCGACAGTTTTGTGCAACGTTGAGCTCAACCATTCCGTATAAAGCGTATTGTAGTATCGATGATAAAAGGCTGCACCCGTGAGAACAATGCTGTAATCGTTCGTCCATTTGCTTGTGTAGCCCCAAGATCGCTATTGAACAATGAAAGAAAAAATTAATTTCATCAATTTTCTCTGTAAATAATCAATAATAATCATTTTTTGAAGTGGAATAATTAATTTTGTGCCAGGTCACTTTGTTCTTATTATTCTTATTAACAATTCATTAGTTAATCAAAATAACAACTTTAAAAACATATTTGAAAAATACTCCTATTTTTTGTCTGTCTGTATTACATATAAATGATATCGTTGAATTAAATTGAAATGCTACATTGAATAAGCGATTTTTCCCCTATAAAAACCATTTAATTCAAGGTCATTCCATTTGACAGGAATAATTTCATTTTATATGTATGTCATCGTATAATAACATTCTCCCTCTGTGAAATGATGCTGGCTTATTTGCTTTCTCTTCAAGCTATGATTGAAAAAATATAGTTCGTCACACGACCCTTCGATTCTGTCGTGAAACAAACGAATCAAATTTTTTCGAAAATGAAATTTGAATTTTTCTGTTTTCAATTCTCCAACCAATGGAAGGGAAAGATTAATTTCTATGAATTGGAAAAAAAATACACAAAATTAAAATAAAATTTACCTTTGAATCATCCCAGTAATGAGATCGCGCCGGATATCCGACGATTCGATCAGGAAACGATTGCCAAACGACGAACGCGAAATTGATCTCATCAGTATTGAGAGTAACATCTTCATCCAACGACAGTATGGCACTAGTTTTTATCAACGGGTGTGGATAAAAACGTTGAGAGATCCCAGTGACCGCGACGACGTGAATCGACGCCTTTATTCCCTGCCAGCGAGGTCTCTTCGGCAGTGGAAGGTCAGAATTCCACATCAGGATTATCTGAGAAAGGGGAGACGTCACTTTTATTTATGGAATCTCAGTGGGGTCAACGAAGGTCGACTCTATCCACGCACGTGGCATTCCTTCCCTCTTTACTTTATCACAATCTAGTTCCTCAGAAAACGTGATATTTTCTCTATTTTTGCCGTTATCACGTAAATTACAAATTGTTGCGATAACAAATAAATTAGACAAAAAATACCCGAAGGTTTATGTATTTTTTTGGAATGCTTGTCATTTTTTCTATTTTAAAAAAAAATGTAGACTTTCCTGAAAACATCTACATATTATATGTGTTTTCTGTAGAAAAAATGTTTACCTTGTCTAAATATTTAGACTTGGCGAGATTTCGTAATAGACGGTACAAAACTGCTGTGGAGCCCAGCTGGGAGTATATAATGGCAGTGAACGCATTTCCTGGATTCTTCGTAGAGAAGGGCAACTCTTGCTGGTTGTCGGAAAAATGTGGTAATATTGCCAGGGCACCCGGATTCGTGTTCCAGACGAAGCCATCTCTCGTTTCTTCCCAGGAAAGACGTTCTCGAATGCTCTATAATAAGAAAATACTCATAAACACTCATGTAAAATAATTATTTTAATCATTGTTTTAACTCTTCAAGAACGATTAAAATAAAAAGTAGGAAAAAAATATATTTCTCACCTCGAAAACCGTAAATATAATTTTTTCAATCGATGAAAAATAACGTTCCCAGAGAAATTGCGTTTGTTGCCTGAGCTTTAGAATTTTCAAGTTGGAAACGGATCTAACAATGTCAGGAATTTGGAGCAAGAGCCGCTCGTCCGTGAATATTACAGCTTGCTTCCAGTCGATTTTGTCGTGAAACGGCAGAGCCCATCCGTTGCTCAGAATAACCGGTATACACCCCGCCCTCAGAGCTTCCAAAAATCTAAAGCTGCCCAGTCTTCGTCCTCGCGGAACGAGGCAAAACGTCGAGTTCATCAACAATATTTCGTAGTCGTATCTATAATTAAGTTAAAAAATTATACATTAAAATTATTTTTCGTTAATTCTATTATTGTTTATAATAATTGACAAAAGATCTGAAATTCAATTTCGAATAATATAGCCAAATTTCTTTTTCAACGTCGAATAAAATTTTTGTTAAATCAGCAACATTTGTACACGCATATTTTGAATTTCGCATTTTTACTCAAAAGTTTCGCAAGCATGTTTTCGATCTCGCATTTTGTTAGAAGTTTCGTAACTCAGTTTCCGCGATTTTTCACTTTTATTTTGATGCGTCATCGGTTTCTCATGCTTCATGTTTCAAGACTTCCTCAGTCTTTTGGCGCGTGAGCGATAATTATAAAGTTTTTAACCTTTCAAAGAGATTAAGAAAATATTTGATACTTTGAGTATCGATAAATAACTCAGTTTTCTTCAAAAACGGAAAAATGTGAAAAATATTTGATAATAAATTTTGCAATCACTCCAGCCAGCTAATTCAAAACTTTGTTCCGATTCATCAGAAAAATAATTGAATTTACATGTTTGAATAATTGGTAAAACATTTAATACGAAATGAAAATTTTTCAAGCTCACGTATCGTATTCCTGATTGTCCTGGGCGCAATGTTCGTCCTGAAACTCTTTCCAGGTTTTCCCATGTCGACAAGTAGTGACGAAAACGAGATCCTTGCCGTTGTGCAAATGATAGAGAGCGTTTCTGGTTTCGGAGCCGATACCGTGAACGTATCGTTTTCCTTTGAAAGCCGCGACGTATTTTTTGTTGTTCGGAAATGTATTTTCCTGAGCTTGTCCAGGCTCACCTCCTCGTTCGGTGTGTTGTTTGCCGAACAGAGGAATAGAAATATCAAAGTCTGGTCTAAGAAAGGATATGGACGAGCTGGCCTTAGCGAGCATAGCGTAACCGAGATCGAAGGAAAGCTCATTCTCGACGTAGTCTGGCCACGTGCCGGAGTATAAATTGAATATGACATGATTTCTTCCATTGTTCCAATGTGCCAACCGGGAGAGCTTGGCAGAAAGATTGTGAACGAACTCGGTCGAGAGTGGATCCCGATCCAAGGTATCGAGACTCAGGACGAAGAGACAGGCTCTCGCAGGGTCGCTCGTATAGTAACGCGACTCCGTGATGACGTTGAGAATTTTTTGGTACATCGGGCTTATCGTCTCCTCGACCGGATAGACGTATACTGTAAATCCCTGTTTGCACTTTGAGAAGTCGAAACATGTTTCCATTCTGCACTCTCTTCGCGGCTGCTTCACCGCGCCAACGCGGTTCAACGTTCTGAGATCTTTGTCATAAAACTCCTCGTTTATGCTCACGAACGATGGCAAACGTTCGTGAGCCGATTGCTTGATCTCCGGAGATTTCTTGCTTTTTAATCTGTAGCCACCGAAGTAACAATAGCCAAGAAACGCGCACGTCACGAATAACAGTAAATAACGTTTTTTGGCTTGCATCGTGTTCCTTCACTCTCTTTCCTCTCTCTCTCTTTCTCCTTACTGCGAGTCTCAGTAACTTATATCGATCCCCCAATTATCACGTATTTTAAACATTGTTCTTATATTAGCTTATAAAATCTCATGATTCAGTCGTCATTGCAATCCTCAATTGTGATCGCAACTCTTGCATTTGTGATGTCTACGTATGGCGATTGGAGTAAACTAGATTAAAATTGACTTCATTGCAACATTATTGCTGGAACAGAATAAAAATCATTTCTTTGTATTTTCTAGATAAGAAATAAATTCTCAGTAATATTTTTTAGTTTCATTAAGATCTTTGAATTCTTGCTTTTTATAGTTTAAATGAATAGTATTATTGAAGAGTATGTAAAAAATTTCAACAGGTTTCATCATTTAAAAAGTGAGATATTTATTGTTAAAAATCACAATTCTCTTCAACTCAGAACTTAAAATTCGAATCTAAGACTCTGGTAGTCTTTATTATTAAAAAATATTTTCTAATTATTTACATAAATTATAATATCATGTGAAAATAACTCCAAGATTTTCTAAGAAATAATCTTTTAAAAAATTTAATCTCTTTACCTTATATTTATCCATGAAAAAATGTTAAGCTGTAATGACCGTGCTACCACCTCCTCGAATGAAAAAAGTTTAATGAAGAGTGTCTGAAAACAAAATGTGATTGGAATAATTTTTCAGTTGAAACTTTTAATTATTATTTGTGCTTACGGTTATTATTTATTTCGATTGTTCTGTTATGATTTACTTGGCGATAAAATTAGCAGATATTGTGATGAATATCCAGAAAAAAATTCCAATATTAAGCAACGAATGTTGAATATTTAACAATGAAACAGCACCAAGAATTCAAAATGAAAGCTGTTGATACTGAAATGAAAAATCTCAATTTCGAAATAAAAAACATTAATTTCGAAACAGGTCTCACCTTACGTAAATTGCAAAGAATGCAAAAATGATTCACTCAAGAGCATCGTAGGGAATGATGTCCTTTTACGGTTGCCCATGTGTTAAGGTTCTGAAAAGCGATAATCGAATGTTAACAGCATACGAGAAATTATAATACGATTCGTATGCTTATCACAAACGTCGTCGATGGAGGAAAAAGCGGAGTGTACCGAGAGAAACGCGTCCGCGGACAGTGATTTCGTCGGAATAAGCGTCTCGCGGAAATTCAATGCAATTTGTTCGAATGATAAGAGAGTGCGGGAACTCACAGCTTAATAGCCTCGTCGGGAAGCACGTTCGGAAAAGTTGAACGCGAATGATAATGACATCCGACCCATCACATTGGAGCGCTTGTCACTCACTGAAGGTGGAAGCCCGCGCGACACAACGCGCGAGAGGATCACGGAAAAAAGTTCCCCGGTATCATCCTGGAACGATCCTCGAGTCAGAAATGATTTTCCCAAGCGATCGTTCTCGTCTTCTTTTTCACTCCGATTTATGAACTTTTCGGATATGACGGTTTTAGGTTAGTTCTTGTTCCAACACACTTGGCACGTCTCGCCGGTGTATTTCCACACAAGCGCATATTTGTTTCCACGAAAAAGTGCCTACAACAGCGATCGAGGAAACGACATCGCAAGCGAGGGAGATCTCTGACACGAGAGACGCCTATTCGCTCGTGAAAATAAAAAAGCGTCCGTTTCCGCGTGATTACTTTTTTATCAGACTGAATAAAAATACAAGGAGCGAATGTCAGCTCAATGACGTTCACGAGTACGATCAGATTGGAAAATTGTTTCTATTAGCGCGAGCGAACACATCGGCTGCTGTGCGGGTCACAAAGGCACTGAGGCGACGTCAACGCTCGAGCGGATTTTTTTGGAACTACGATCAGGAATTATCAATTCGTTCCTAAATTATCGATGATCGCCAGTGCAGATGTTACAAATGCATGAAGCGTTTTTATTTACAGAATCAAACTTCAATCAGCGAAAAGAAATAGCAATTCTTCATAAAAATTCTATTTTTTTCAGTTGAAGAACTAAAAATAGTTTAATATTTTATCAAAATCTTTGAATATATTTTTGTTTCTTATTTAGAAAATGTAAAAATATTCTGTTTTCAAACTCGTCTTTGACAATCAAGTTTGAAAAAGATGTTTTAATTTTCTATTACATATGATGAGTAGAAATTAGATAATTGGTAAATATATTTTATGAATCATAACAATACAAGTTTATCTCGACACTCATCAACATTATTTACCAAATCGATTCCCTCTGCATGTAAAATCGCGTGTGAAATCAGATCCCGTGGGAGATAGCAAGGTGTAAATAAAAACTACAGTTGACACTCGAGAATTTTTCTGATGAAAAATTTATGAGCCTGATGTGAAGGGAGAAAAATAGATAGAAAAATAGAAATCAGCCCAATTTTAAATAATCAACAGAAAAGAAGAAATTATGTTCGGGATAATGAAATCGGATGACAAATATTCTAGCAAGAAGAAAAAATGATGTTTAGGACGATTATGGACGATCTAACACAAATTTCTCCTCAAGGACGATAGACATCCATGCGTGCTAGATAAAAATCAGAACAATAGGTGTGTAATCACAATGTCTAGAAATTGTAATGGATGTATTTGTATCGATTTGTTTCGAGAAGTTTTGTTCTTTGTGACAAAGCTTCAGTTTTCTGGAAAAGCTCTCACAGAAAGAAGATCTGAAATTGGAGCTTCTATCACTGATAAAAACAGAAATTGTATTTATTTCAATTCGCGTTAAAACACTTAATAAATTAAAAAATGTCCAAAATTATTTTGTCGCTCATTGGATAGAAATAAAAATAAATGTGCTAGAAAATTTCTTTGTATTTAAACTTACGTTAAAATATAAATAAATCTAAAAAATATTAAAAAATTGAAAAAAATGAAGCCAAATAGGAACATCGGTAAACAATTCGGCAACCTCAGTGTCAACCAAGGTCGTCCAAGTGCCTGGCAAATTTTGGTGGAGGTTTACAATGAATTTGCGACACAGTCAACGATTCATGGAGTAAAATACACATCTCAGTCAAAAACTGTTTTCGGAAGGTAAAGCCGAAAATTTCTCAATATATTTCACTATACTCACAAAAGGATAATTTCGTGTAAAAAATGATATTTTTTTAAATTGATGTGCTGCAATGAAGTGAATAATTTTTGCATTGAAAACTTTTTATTTCAGATGCTTATGGCTTTTTATCGTTGCTATCTCCATAATAATGGCTGGATGGTTAGCTAATCAGTTTTACAGGAGACACGAAATGGCGAACATGCGAACGCTCGTCATAAGCAATCAGTATCCTAGCTGGAAGATGGAAATACCGGCCGTTACATTTTGCCATTCGGACATCGCTAGTCTTCATCGCTATGAGGAGACAATTGTGAAGACTGGTCGTCTGTTCGTATATTTAATTTAAAAAAAATAGTTTCAACAAAATTACGATTCCCTACAATATTTATAATAAATAATTATTTTTTAATTTTTCAAAAATCATTTTTTAATTTTCGTGAGAAAAATTTTTTTAACTTGAACTATAATAATTATTATAATTAAAAATGATAATTTTTATAATAATTTTTTGGGTTTGAATTTTTCAAAATTTATTCTTCAGTTTATGTAAGAATTTTTTTTTTCAGAAACTTGAGCTACAACGTGGATAATAATGAAATGAAAAATAAATTAAAATTCATGTCGATCGGAATCTTACCGACGAATCAGTATGAGAGAGAGATTTATACACTGAACAGAATAATGGTGAGGAGCAAACTCGAGATGGCAGAATTGTTTGAACTTGTTGCTCCAAAGTGCAGTGATTTTATAGTGATGTGCCTGTTCGAGGGTAAGGAAGAAAATTGCGAAAATTTTGTCACGCGAAGTTACTCGCCGATTGGAATTTGTTGCTCCTTCAATTACGCTTACCTGTACAAGGAACGCCGGTAAATCATTTTTTCGTTATGGTTTTTTTATCGTAAACTTGAAGACATATTTGTGTCAATGTATTTAAAAATTATCTTCCAAATTCGGAAATCATTCACTGATAGATATAAAAAATTATTTTATTCCAAAATTTGCCTTAACTTGATATTCGGTACCACAGTATAGACAAATATATGAAATACTCTTTTCAATAATTAGCATAATTAAAGTTAATAACCGCGAGTCTGAATAATTTCTTCTCAAAATTTCGTAATTTACTATTTTCAATAAAACATACTAAAAGTTTCGATTTTCGAACAGAAAAATAAAAGTTAAATTTTAATTATTTATTATAAAAGTCTGTTTTATAATAAATAAATACATTTTATAATAAAACAAGGATTATACGCACAGTACATCTTCGAATTTTTTTTATACCGACAATCAAGTTCAAGAGTTTTTCAAAATAAAAATTGCAAACACATAAAAAAAATTCTATAAATCATCTTCAGATTTTACGTGAACCTTCTGTAGCATCATAAGAATGAGTGAGTAAAATTTAAAGACATTTTATCGTATGAGAGTTAAGATATTTATCGTTTAACGTGATGTTTCAGTTTCTTCAGAGAAAAACCTAATTAAAGTTTTCTCTGAAAATGTCAAATTTTCGAAAAAAATCACTGTTCACTTTTCATCACTTTAATTTAATTCTTTTTTTTCCAAAATATTAAAAATTTTGAGAAAAAAATCAAATTATTTTTCTTTGTTTCTCTCGCACTCAAAATCGCGATTTTTAATTTTTTAATTTTAATTTTTAATATGGAACATCTCATGAAGTCACGAAAGATTGTTATTTTGAACAATAAACATTTCAACTTCTCAACCATAAAACTTCGTTGAACTTTACGAATACATTTTCATGGTGCTGAAGAAGGTTCGCACAAAAGTTCAAGAATATCTATAAAAAGTCGTTTTCGCTCGAGACTTATAACTACCTTAAACACCTTTCGTCGCGAAGCACCGTTGAGACACTGAGGATCGAAGATCGCTATTGCACGCGTAAGATAAGATTATACCGGAGTTCTTAAAAAAAACGAGAGAGAGAGAGAAAAATAAAAAGTTTTTCTACCTTGACCAGGAGGACCCTTGTGTATCGTCCACAACGCTTCTCCAGTTTTTTCTCTCGACTTCCATTAATTACTGAATTATTATCTGGTGGAACACGCGTTGTGCAACGGCCGCATAAATTTTCGAGAGAGTTTTTTTCTTATCCTTGCCAGACTTCCATTTGACGGAATCTTGACTACTCGCGTGCAAAGTGCACTGAATTTATTATTACTTTGAAAGTATTAGATACTCGATATACAGCTTTAATAAATTTTTTCACTTTTTTTTTGCTGTATACCATTTATCAGCTTTCTGCGTATATTCCATTTCAATCTTTACTGTGAATTATTACACACATATTTATAGCTCAAAATTTTTATAAGGAAAATCCAGTTAAATCGTCGTTTAGTTGAAATAAAAAAAAAATTTTTTTATGTAGATGATGGAAAATTGTGAGCCTGTTCTTCATTTCACTTTGGTACCATACAGACAATTTGAAAGAAATTTATGTTGATAAGTGTTTGACAATTTAGTAAATATGAAAATGATATTGAAAAAAACTTTTAAATTGAAATTTGACGCTTTGCAATATTTTTAGAATTAACGTAGTAAAATTGCTGGAAACTCATTACTCACTCAAAAAAATTCGTCCACAATCCCATTCAATCCCATTATTACTTTGAAAGTATTAGATACTCGATATATAGCTTCAATAAATTTTTTCTTTTGCTGTATACCATTTATCAGCTTTCTGCGTATATTCCATTTCAATCTTTACTGTGAATTATTACACACATATTTATAGCTCAAAATTTTTATAAGGCAAATCCAGTTAAATCGTCGTTTAGTTGAAATAAAAAAAAAAATTTTTTTATGTAGATGATGGAAAATTGTGAGCCTGTTCTTCATTTCACTTTGATACCATACAAACAATTTGAAAGAAATTTATGTTGATAAGTGTTTGACAATTTAGTAAATATGAAAATGATATTGAAAACTTTTTAATTGAAATTTGACGTTTTGAAATATTTTTAGAATTAACGCGGTGAAATTGCTGGAAACTCATTACTCACTCAAAAAAATTCGTCCTCAATCCCATTATTACTTTGGAAGTATTAGATACTCGATATACAGCTTTAATAAATTTTTTCACTTTTTTTGCTGTATACGATTTGTCAGCTTTCTGCGTATATTCCATTTCAATCTTTACTGTGAATTATTACATACATATTTATAGTTCAGAAGAATTTGAGTCATAACCCGTCAGTGGCAGAGCTGAGATTTTTTTCTTTTTTTTAGAGATTATAAAATTTTTTATAAGGCAAATCCAGTTAAATCTTCGTTTAGTTCAAATAAAAAAAAATATTTTTTTATGTAGATGGTGAAAAATTGTGAGCCTGTTCTTCATTTCACGGTGCCATACAGACAATTTGAAAGAAATTAATGTTGATAAGTGTTTGACAATTGAGTAAATATGAAAATGATATTGAAAAAACTTTGAAATTGAAATTTGACGTTTTGCAATATTTTTAAAATTAACGCGGTGAAATTGCTGGAAACTCATTACTGACTCAAAAAAAATCGTCCAGAATCCCATTCAAGTTTTCAGAGATTACACGGTGTTAATTTAAAGGATATTAAATTTGAAAATTTTTTTTACCGAAACTTGAATGCACGATTAAAATTTTTCTCTACGTCCGATTTCCTAAGATTTTTTATCTGAAATTACTCTACTTGTATTTCTTCAAGAAATATTTTATTTTCGTTGTGATAACTTAAAAAATTCGACAATTTCGTAACTAATACATTCAAACGTCTTCGCAGATGGAACGCGACGTCCCAGGATTATTACAGTGTGAGTTTCGGAGGTCGATACATAATGTCCTTCCTGTTCAAAAGTTACGGCCCGAAGGACCGACTGGCATCGGTAACGTACGGAGACGGTATAAAAGTGATGATACACGAGAAGAACACTTATCCGGGAATCTCGTCGTTGGAGTTCATAGCAGCGACAGGCCAGGAGAACGTGGCTCGTCTCTATGGAAAGCATTTGTCGGCGAGCCCTGAAGTTTTGGCAATGAAGTCAGAAGATAGAGACTGCGAGGTTTCGAGTTCGTCGGAAAATCTTTACAGAGCGGATAATTGCTTCATCAAATGTCGGGAGGATGAGATTTTCCGATTTTGCGGCTGTTTGCCGTTCTTCTCGTCGACCATCAGGCCGGACCAAAAGATCTGTAATTTTACCCATGTTCCGTGTCTCACTCGCATCAAGCAGAAGGCACATTCCCTCACACTGAGAGATAAAGTGTGCGGATGCCTCCCCGATTGCGAGAGCACCAGTTTTTCTCTCGTCACAACGTCGGTACCTCTCAACGCTCCACAATTCAATCCATCCAAATTCTAGTAAGATTTTTTTGATCGTTATATTTTATAACGATTTTGAGACGTTGCTAAATTTCTTTTCTCTTCAGTCAAAAGGCCAAGAGCATTCCAAACGCCACAGCTATTCACATAACATATTCGGACCAGTCGTCTATGTTGATGCGTCGAGAACTCGTTCTCTCGTGGATAAACCTCGTCTGTGAGTAAGAGAAGAACATTAAATTAATGTATCCAATATAAATATAAAAAATTTGTAAAAATGAAAATTATATATTTATATTCTCGATGTGCTAATTTTATAATTAAATTTTGTGATTTCAGCTTCGCTGGGCGGAGTTTTCAGTCTATTTCTCGGCTGCAGCTTTATTTCCCTTTTTGAGTTAATTTATTTTTTTGGGTTTCGCTTTATCATGAAGTTGAGGGCAGCACGACGAGCAGAAGTAAATTTCAAAACTACTTAATTTTACGAATTTACGGAGCGGTTACATAAGGAGTTTTTAAAAATGTTTTTCACTTACAATACAATCACTATTCCTCGTCAACGTCACTTTGATCATCCGAATTAGATTATTGTTTCTCCTTTCCTTTTTTTGATGCTTGAGAATTATTTTTCTGCAGTTTTTTCGACTTGCTTCGTGTGACACTGTTATTTTTTACTTCCTTATTTCCGTTTTTCTTTTCTGACTTTTGAGAACTATTATTTTTGTCTTTTTTTAGCTTTATTTGCTTACTCTGTTTTTCTTTATCTTTCTCATTGTCCTTTTTTAACTGTTTAGGACTATTTTTCTTTTCAATTTTTTCCTTTTTTGGTTTGGTATTGATTCTTTTTTCAATTTTCTCTGTCGACTCATTGCCCTCTTCATTGTATATCTTCAGACCACTAGGTTTCTGACTTGATTTTTTCTTTCTTTTCCTCGTGTCTGCAGCAATTACAAGTTTTCTTCCTTGGACTTCGGGACAAGGACGTTCTTTTCTCAAATATTCTCCAGCCAATTGCAGACTTCCAAGTTTGACCAGGGCAATACTAACAAAACATATATAAGTTAAAAATTGCACAAATGACTTTCTCGTTGAACAAAATACCTGCACAGTTGAATAAAAAAAATTTGGTGTTACCGATTCTTGGTATTCTTTGATTTGACGATAACAACAGAAGAGCATCCTGGGAAAGCATCTTTAATTTCCTGAGCCTTGGTACCAGGTTTTATATTTGAGACATGTAGTCTGAAAAATTAATACAAACTTTCGTTTAAGCTACAGCTGTGTATGGTAATATCAAATAAATATGAAAAATTATGAAATTTTTTAGACAATATTAAAATATTCAACTCTCTTACGCTTTTGTGACTTTCGGTTCCACCACCGGCTTCGGTAGTTTAATTTTTTTCTCCTTCACTTTTCTCTCTTGTGGCGCATTTATTCTTGGTGGTGTAGCGATTATATGTTTACCATTGATTAGTACTTTTTTTATAAGTTTCATGTTCTTAATTTTTTCCTCAATATTGGGGAAAATAACGTGACAATGTCTGGCCGACTGTCTTGTCAATTTAACTTTTACATCCCCCACAAACAAATCTTTAACTTCTTTTGAACTTTTTATCGTTTTTGGCAGGCGTACGTAAAGGGTTTTTGCCACTTCTTCCTCCCGTGCTATTGCCGGTGGAAGCAACATTTTGTATCCTGAAATAAATGTTTATTGATTCAATCTATTAATGATAAATATATGTGACTCTGACAATTGTTGATAAAACAATAAACGATTGAATAACAGTACAGATCTTAGGTTTTAAACATATTCTAAATATTATAATATTATGTAAATAAATATCGTATTACTTACGTTTTATGGTACTTGAAAGCGAAAATAATTAGTATGGAATTTTTTCTTATTACAACAGAAACGTCGCACGACAAAATACCATGTGCTGTCGAACATGTGTTGGATGCGAATGAAAAATAAAAGCGAAAGTGCTGCCCATGTGACACGGTGACATTTTTTGAAAACAATCCAAAAACTGTTTTACCAGTAAGAGGCAAGAGGCTGTTATGTACGGAAGTTACAACAGTGACGAAAACAACTTGTACCAATTAAAAAATTTTTTTTTAAAAACAAAATTTATTCAAAAACAAAAGATTTAACATATTTAAATCCTTGGAATCAGACATTTTTCTTATGTACCCTTTTTGGTCCCCACTCTATATTTAGAACAGCAATTTTTCATATTTTTCAACAACTAATCGCAAGTTTTTTTAAATTCTTGGGCTGTACTGGACAAATGATCTTCGGTTCCTGAATTCAGCACGCCAAAACGCATAAAAATCGTTGATTTAGTTCAAAAATTTTTACAAAAGTGCGATTTTTCGCAATTTTTTTTGAATTTCGGGGCTGTACGGGCAAAGTAACCATAGATATGAATTCAGCGCATCAAATTACACAAGAATAATACTTACGTCAGTTAAAAAAAAAAATTTCCGTAGATAGATTTCGCTATTTTTGACCATTTTGAGCGGTTTTTCGCATTTTACTCGAAAAAACAATTTATATCGCTTAAACTTAGCTCCCCCTCTAACATTACTATTTTGATACCCCTTCATCACGTGATTGTAAAAAAAATCTCCCCTCTGGCTCTGGAGCCGCGATTTTAAACAATTACCAAAATTCCTCTCGATCGGTCCAGTCGTTCTGAAGTGATGAGGTTACATACATGAGGCAATTCATTTTTATGCATATAGATATAGATATATAGATAAAATGCTCAAATTCGTTGGTATTAGAACTGATGATTGGATTCTTGGGTCATTAACCTTGCTTTACGAGAATTTCTAATGATAATTATAATTATTAAATTTATAAATATGAATTATAATTCATATGACAACAAGTTGATTCGATCCGATTTCGAATCGGAAATTCTGGATCTTCATCATCGATAATTTTTTTTTCTTAAAATTCGTCACAGCAGATACGAATCAAGAATATATGTCTGTTTACTATTGTCGAACGATCGCATAAGCACGTAAATTGATCTTGTCGATAGGAGCGGGAATAACAAAAGAGTAACGAGAATCGATCATGCACTTCCGGTCGCACAAGTTATAAAAGCATAGTGTCTAGTTCAGTCCAACTTTAGTTTCATTTTTTTTTCGTAACATGGAATTGTGGATTATAACATTAACGTGTCTTTCGATGCTGGGAAATTCATTTCCCGTCGTCGAAACTTCGCCATTGGGAACATCCTTCGGTGCTTAATTATTTTATATTACAAAACGAATTGTTTACAAGGTCTAAATTGTTTCTCGCACAAACAGGCTCTTTCAACGGTTTTCGAGGACATCAACACGCCGAATTCGGCGAGGGTGTTCGTGATTGGTTCAGAAATGTGAAAAATCGTTTTTTTGGTAGTGCGACCGAAGCGCCGTTCTTTCCACCCCCGGAGTCCGCACAAATGATTCTGGACCTTGAGAATGAAGATTTTGACGAGAGACAACAAAATCATCCCAGTGGATTTTTTGTGGACCTGAGTAATTAAAATTTGTCTGGATTTTTGAAGTAATATGATTGACACGGTCGAGTGCGAGAGAAACAGATGCAAGATGAATTTACTATACTCTCAGAGATGTTGTGTTTTGCTGTTGTCAAACAATTGTCGATATCTTTTTCTATCAGTAAAAATCAGTAACTGAACATGTAAGGGCAAATTTTATCAAGCGAAATTATTTTAATTAATTAATTATTTTAAAATTATTGTAGTATTAATTATAAATAATCATACCTTTTAACATTCTTACGAGGCTTTGCAAAAAATTTCGATTTCCAAAAATAAATATCTCAACTTTTAGATGTAAAAATTTCAGCAAGTCACGTATCATGTTTGTCTTGCTATAAGCTAAATTTTATTTAGAAAAGTTGGAAAATAATTTTCATGTGAGAAACGCTCGAACCTCCTTCAGTATAAGTATTTATGTATTTTATATTAACAAAATGTCTTCAAGGTGCTAATATCTTAAATAGTCCCGAAAATCATTGAAATTTCAAAATTTTTCTCAATGTATTTCAAATACTCTGACAAATGTTAAAACAAATCACTCCTGAGTTGAAGTCATTTTTTATTTCCACTACCTACTAGAATTTTCTATTTTCTATTTTTTAAAGTCAAAAATCTAAATTTTTGAAGTATAAAAACTAGATTTTCCTGCATCCCGAAATTACAGTGGTTTTGAATTTTTGTTAATATTACACCGTAGATAGTTTGACGTTCGATACGGAAATGGATTGGGGTTTTCACATCGGTAATTGGTATTTCATAAGAAAAGTTTCACGCCCGGGTTACAAGGAATTCAGACCGTGGACGACGAAAACTTACCCGGAATGGCCACAGGAGGGCCGTCGCGAGGAGGATCCGATATTGACGATGCAAACGAGTCCAGCGACGTCTCCGGTCACCGACGAGCCGCAAGTACCGACGTCGACCGCATCAGAAGTCAAGGACGAGAATCAGAATTCCAGCGACAGTCGTGATCAGTCGGCGGAAGTTTTGTTACCATCGGAGTAAATTACAGTAAAAAAACAATTTGTGAAATAAATAAAATTCCGTGCTCGCAATGACGCAACGAGTATTTTCCGTTTCCGGTCAATAACAATTCTTACATAACGAGACAAGAAAAAAATATAATTCCGCGAAACTAATTTTCAAAGAGTAAATGAAAGACGAAAACTGAAGTAATTTTTTTTTCACATTGCGCAAAATTTATTATAAATTATCGCCGCATTTTGGTATCGTACGATACCTTACAATAAACTTTCACGCCGATGTTGTACAAATGTGGTCTTCATTTATGATGTCGTGGAATTACTGCAATGCAGAAAAAAAAAATATGTTTTTGATTTTATCCGAATGGTTGTCAGAGGACTTGAATGAACGTGTGAATAGAAAACAATTTTTTTACGATGGAATGAATGATGAGTGCACGGCGAACCAGTGACGAATAGACGATGAGATAACAATGTCAGTCCACAAACTACGTGGGTACGATATACGAGAGAAATTTGATTGGCGAATGAAATTTTTCATGCAAAATCGAAACTACGAAAATAAATGTACGTGAAATCCTTGACGGAATTTTGCGAAAAAAGCCCTTCACCTGATGTTTTGTGATGATGATTTTTTGGTGAATTATAAATATTTTTAGTCTCAGTAATATTTGAAGAATTTCGGATAGAAATTTGATGACATTTTTGATGTTTTTAGTGCAATGACGATGAAATTATAATAATTGCCCTCTTGATTAGAAAAAAAAGCAATAACGATAAAAAAAAGAAATTAAGCTTTTTTTTCGAGAATTGAAGCAACGATGAATCGGCAAAAGCTGAGAATTTACAGATTGATTTTTTTGCAACAAGCTGCAGTTGTTATCTATATTTCTTTAACCCCAGAAAGTAAGAAGATGCGTTGACATGCTGATCACGTATAATACATCAATAATGAGACCATCCACCTCTTGAAGTCCACAGAACAATAAAATGTTGTTTCTTCTACTTTTTTCCCTAAAACGTGAACATAAGAATGGTAAAACCACCGAAGGCATGCATAAATTTATTCCAGCTTTGTTTTAAGTCTCTCAAAACACTCTACCTTTGTCCAATGAGTCAGGAATATTTTAAAGAGTTTTTACAAACTTCTATGAATATGAATTCTCAATTATAATATATATTTTTTTTGTAAAAACAATTTAAAAATTAATCAACTTCTAGGCGTGTACGTAGAGTTATTGAGATCTTAGAATGAGAGCAATATAATAAATGAAATTGGATGATAAAAGCAAATAGAATTTTACCCATGCTGTACCAAATGTAACATATAAATCTGTGCCAAATAAAAATTTTGAAGAGTTAAAATTTGGAATGACATCCATGCAGATAAGCCAAATATTCCCAAGATCCTTAAGAAATATTTTTTGTTCCAAGCACCAGAAGCCAAATGGAAATTTTGATATTTATTTGATTTTTATCTGGGTAAATATTGAAGGAGAATAAAAAAAGAAATATATAACATATTTTTACCTTCTTAGCCGCTGCTCCGACCTTGCTCTTCTTCGTGCCTCTAACCTTCTTCATTCTGTTCTTACGTTCCTTCCTCTGTTTTCTGGTCTGTTTCTGTTTCTCATACAGTCCGTGTCTGGCTAACCTGTGTTTGGGCTCGAATTTTTTGGCAAAGTCCAGAGTCTCGTAGAGCAGCGCAAATCCGGTGGATTTGCCACCTCCAAAATTCGTTCTAAATCCAAAGACGAATACTACGTCTGGTGTTACTTTGTACATCTTAGCCAACTTTTCACGAATTTCAGTCTTGCGGACTGAAGGTTGACCAGGATGCAAAACATCCACGACCTTTTGAATAAAAACAAATAATTGTGGTGACAATTGTATAATAACATCGTGATTGTGAAAGTTGATATTAATCGAATTACACTTAGAGTTCAATGTACATTGTTTATAAACAAAAGTAAACATTATAGAGAGTGCCTGATTAGAATGATAAATAAATTAATAAAACTTACCATTTGTTTGCGGCATAACAGCCGATTCGTCATGAACTTTCGCGTTCTGATCGTTGCTGTGCCTTCAGTCTGAAACATGAAAAAACAAGAATACAGTCACTTCGAGGTTATGTTACCGATCTGATACACAATTGTTGATAGCAAGAAATTTGACACTTTTAACGCAACGAGTAATCATTTCGTAAGCAGTAAGGAGCTTATTATTGTCACGATCACATAAAAATAAAACTGCACTGATTTTGTAAGAATAAATTCAATCCAAGCGGTGTTTTTCCATGCTCACTGACGCTGACGAGTTGTCAACAAAAACGCATTATTTTGACACATTAATCGACGACCGTTCGAAAATTTTACAGACGTTTGATTATTTATGAATCTGTCATCAATTTCGTAAGCAAAAACTTTCAGTTTTATCAACGATTCACAGAAATTTTTCGGATCCAAAATACGTACCATCTTGACCGATTATCGTGCCACTCAGAAAAGAATCTACCGGAAGCCGGTCGCAGCGCCCTCGGAACACGGCGAGAAAGAAAACTAATAATTCAATTCTACCAAAATCACCAAAATTACTTCTAGAAATCACTATTTCTAGTGAAAAATGTATTCAGAAATGTATCCGCCGATGAATTTGAGAACACACGTAAAGGATCGCGCGTGTTTACCGCCAAAACTTTGCCACTTGTGGCGCGTGTTTGTGTTATTTTCTTTTGTCGCTTGGAAATTGCTCCAATTTATAGTCCGTTTCGACTGTTATAAACAATTTGTACATAATTTAAAATTTTTAATTTTTAAATTTTAAATTAATGCTCTGTTCTTTTGTTTCTATATACTTATTTTCGTTTAATTAATACTCAAAATGGTAAGTAAAAAATGTGAAGTACTCACCTAAGATATTTTTAGTACAGCCATGATTAACCCTCCGTATCAAAATCATTTTATTTTAGTATTTTGATTATTTTTTATCCATCATGGAAACGAATTATTATTACGATTGAGAAAGTTTCTATTTTATTAACAATAAACCTTATTTTTATCCAGATCCCCATTTTTTAATAATTAATTTTTAATAATTATTATAGTTTTTTAATATAGTACAGACAAAAAAGTGTATATTTAATTATTAATTTTTCACATAAAATTTATTTTTATTCAGAGTGAAGTAAGTTCACCGGTGCGATCTGAGAGAAATCGCGAAGCTATGACGTCACCAGCCCCTTCAATTGATGAACCATTTGAGGATGAGGGAGATTTACTGGGCGATAATTCTCAAGAAATTGTAAATGAAGAGGAAGATGGGGAAGAATTATTTGGAGATAATATGGAAGCGTAAGTAATTTTTTTTTTGGAGTACTTTAATGTACTCTTAGATTGAGCCTTTTATTTTTCAAGTATATTAAATTGATTGATTGATTTCTTGACTTTACTTTTCATTTTGACAATTATTGCATTATTTACTCATTTTTGTTTACTCTTTATTTTATAATAATAATAGTAAGTAAACCAATTTTGTATTTTTCAGTGATTATCGACCCATGTCAGCTCTGGATCGTTATGATCCTAGAATGTTGGATGATGAAGAATACTCAGACATATCTCAAGGAGATCGTGTCGCTGCAGAAGCGACTATGAGAAGACGCGATCGCGATGCTGGAATAATCCGAGATGACAGAGATCTCCTTTATGGTAAGTTCAATAATTTTTGGAATATTACACAATGTAAAATTTCGGAAAATATTATAAATGCTGTTTTGCAGATGAGAGCGACGAAGACGAAACACAGGGACGAAAACGTCGTATGGCTGAAAAAGCTGCCACTGGTGACATAGAGGACACTGAGGTATACAAAAATATATAAATGTCTAAAAAATAAAATTTTGTTTTCCTTTTCTAACATTTTATTTCTCGGCAGATGATCGAATCGATCGAAAATCTTGAAGACACCAAAGGTCACTCAGTAAAAGAATGGGTATTGATGCTCGGACCTCGCACAGAAATTATCAATCGTTTCAAAAGTTTTTTGCGGACTCACACAAATGAAAGCGGGCATTACATGTACAGAGAGCGTATAAGGCACATGTGCGAGAGTAATCAGGTAGAATATATTTTTCTTCAAAAACGACATTCCATTAAATTATTTCATAATTTTTTTTTTTTTCTTCATCGACAATTTGCTATGAGTAAATTTTTTCTATTATAGTCGAGCTTCGTCGTCGAATTTCCAATTCTCGCAAGCAAAGAGCACGTCCTTGCTTATTTTCTACCTGAAGCGCCGTTCCAAATGCTCGAAATATTCGACACTGTTGCTAAAGAACTCGTACTGACGATCTTTCCAAGTTACGAGAGAGTAACTTCGGAGATTCATGTCAGAATATCGGAGTTACCGCTGATCGAGGAACTTCGAACTTTTCGTAAATTACATTTGAACCAATTGGTTCGCACGCTCGGAGTCGTAACAGCGACGACGGGAGTCTTGCCACAATTGTCTGTCGTGAAGTACGATTGCAGTAAATGTGGTTACGTTCTCGGTCCGTTCGTGCAGTCTCAAAATACAGAAGTGAAACCAGGCTCTTGTCCAGAGTGTCAGAGCATGGGACCTTTTATGGTTGGTTATAGAATCAAATTTAAAAATTGTTTCCAGCTACAAAATTTCAAGAGAGACTTATAACAAATTTTTTTCCGATTCTTAGATCAATATGGAGCAAACGATCTATCGTAATTATCAAAAAATCACGATCCAAGAATCTCCTGGAAGGATTCCAGCCGGTAGGATACCACGAAGTAAAGATTGCATTCTCTTGTCGGATTTGTGCGATCGTTGCAAGCCCGGTGATGAGATCGATGTGACGGGAATTTATACGAATAGTTACGAGGGTTCGTTGAATACGGAGCAAGGATTTCCCGTATTTTCGACAGTACTCCTGGCGAATCATCTTCACGTAAAGGACTCGAAAGATATCGTCGAGTCGCTAACCGAGGAGGACATTAGCAGTATTCTCGCTCTCAGCAAAGATCCCAGAATCGCTGACAGAATAGTCGCGAGCATAGGACCCTCGATTTATGGTCATGATAACATAAAACGATCTCTCGCTCTTGCAATTTTTGGAGGAGAACCCAAAAATCCAGGTATGAATACATTATCAATTTTACTAAATTTGTTCACACATATTTTTCTATTCGAATAAATTATTAGAAAAATTTAATATAGAATTTATAAACAGATTGAAATATTTAATAAATTTTCAGGCAACAAGCACAAAGTAAGAGGCGATATAAATGTTCTGTTGTGCGGTGATCCAGGAACAGCAAAATCTCAATTTTTAAAGTACACAGAAAAAGTTTCACCGAGAGCCGTATTTACGACTGGACAAGGAGCCTCGGCGGTCGGTTTGACTGCGTACGTTCGAAGATCACCCACAACGAGAGAGTGGACTCTTGAAGCCGGTGCTCTCGTGCTCGCTGATCACGGTATTTGTCTTATCGACGAGTTCGACAAAGTAAGACTACGAGCTATTTTTCAAAATTCACTACTTTTAAAAATTCTTGCAAATTTTTAATTTGTGACATTTTAAACAAATGTTTTAATTAAAAATTCAATTTTAATTTTTTCTCACAATTCGTTTTCGTAGATGAACGATCAGGATAGAACGTCGATTCACGAAGCTATGGAGCAACAGAGCATTTCTATATCGAAAGCAGGAATCGTGACTTCACTTCACGCGAGATGTTCAGTAATCGCGGCTTCGAATCCAATTGGTGGACGGTACGATCCTAGCATGACGTTTTCTGAAAACGTAAGTCTCTTATGAAAATTATGATTATGAAGAATATAATTGAAATTTTTTATAAGAAATGTAAAAAGAATTCAAAGACTTACATCAAATTGAATTATTCAGGTGGATCTGTCAGAGCCGATTATTTCTCGTTTCGACATCATTTGCATCGTTAAGGACGAAGTAGACCCAATGCAGGACCGACACTTGGCTAAATTCGTCGTACAGTCTCACATTCGTCATCACCCATCGAACGCCGAGAAGACAGCTGCCACCCCTGAAAACGATCCAAACGACATCTCCATTCCTCAAGATCTGCTAAAAAAATACGTTGTTTACGCTAAACAAAATATTCATCCGAAACTCACGAATATGGATCAGGACAAAGTGGCTAAGTTGTACAGTCAATTGAGACAAGAAAGTTTGGTACGTATTTATAAATTTATTAAAATCGTATACACTTACAAATTCTTATTGAATATTAATTTTCATTTTTCAAAAAATGAATATTTTCGAATTTATGATTCTCTCTTGATACTGATATTTAAATTATTTTTCAGGCAACCGGAAGTTTACCCATTACCGTGCGTCACATTGAAAGTATAATTCGAATGGCTGAAGCTAGTGCAAAAATGCATTTGCGTGATCATGTACGTGAAGATGACGTTAACCTCGCGATACGACTCGCACTCGAAAGTTTTGTTGACACGCAAAAATATTCAGTGATGAAGAGCATGCGACAGGTAAAACACGATTCTATTCTATATTTCTATAAAAAAAAATATTCTATAAAATATATTCTAAGTTTATTTTTATGGTGTCAGGAAATTTATTTTGAATTGAAAATTTTTGTTTTCAGACATTCCAAAAATATCTCACATTCAAGAAAGATCACAGTGAGTTACTTTATTATATCCTGAGGCAGATAACTCTCGATCAACTCGCTTTCCAGAGGGCCAGACGAGGAAGCAACCTAACGACGATCGAGATTAGCGAAAAGGATTTGTTGGATAAGGTAAGATTATCCAATTGCGTGGACCTTAAATAATTAAAACTTTTCACTTCATTGAATTTTTTTTTTTATCAACAGGCGAAACAAATCAACGTACACAACCTCACTTCATTTTACGAGAGTGATATATTCAAGAGCAACAATTTTTCTTACGACGCGAAACGGAAAATCATCATTCAAGTCCTTCCAGAATGCGTTGACGATTGAAAAGTCGAATGATTTTAAATTACGGGATGTCCGCTTGTGCTTTTGATACGCAAATGTTAATTAAGGTTTTTTTAATACAACGTCATTTTTTAATAAGTTTCAATTAATTTTTTGTTCCAATACTGTTACTTGTAAATTGTACGAAAATCTTCATTATTTATTTGTCCCTTGACAAAACGATGCATTAGTTTTTTAAATTTTTGATTGGATATTCCACAACAAAAATCAATTGTCGGCTCAACGTGTGCAGAATAATTTTACGAGAAAACTCATTACTGCTGCTCAAATAGTTTGACTGAGGAGCTTCGACATTAAAAATGAAGATGGATGGAAATTTAATGAAATTTTGTCAAAATAATCTTCCGCGATTATTTTTCCATAATCTGTTCAGTATTTTTAGAAATTTGTTAAGATTATCTGTTTAGAGTGAAGTCCCGTACAGTCGACCTGTTTATCCTAAAATACAAAAGCCGGCTGGATATCGGAGCGTTTACTTTATACACAAACGGAAAAAAAGAAAATCTCAATTTTGTTTATTTTTCGTAGACACTTTTGTATTTCTTGTACATGATTGAAAATACAAATATTTTTTAATATAAACTTAAATGCGAAAAAACAGTATAATATAATTAGAAAATCCTTTTTAATTTCAACGAACAAAATATTTTATGTACTCAATGATTCTTGCAAATTAATCAGTATTCTATAGTAGTATTAATTATAGGACTGTGTTCATCGTAAATTTGCTAAGTTTTTTCAGTGCAGTCAACGAATTTTCGAATTCAGACCAAATATCCAAAACTACGTTATATTCTTCTGGGCCACGATTTTTCTATGAATTTACTAGTGCCCAGTCTCGATGTTTTTCGTCGTGAGATAAATAGTGAATAGAGGTCGTAAAAGACGAAAGGACAGGAGCTGCTTCAGTTGCAGCCGCCGCAGCAGCTCCGTTCCTTCTGCCCATCACAACGTTGCCGCGTGCATTGTTTTCATCTCGTTGTTGATATTTCGATAATGAAACGCTCTACTGACGTCCGACGAATGTCGACAGAAATTTCGAGAAGACAAGTCCGTCAGACGTTCTGTCATTTAAAAAATATAAAATACTAAAATACATTTTTCAAGCAACAGCAAGTCTGACACACTTTGAAAACATTAAATTCGACCAGGACGCCATCTGAACACCGATGGACCGCAGATAAAAATTTGCATTCCTTGTCGTTAGATTAAACAGCAAGAGTGAAATTTTATTGCTTGCGAGGACGAGCCCTCGTTTCAATGAGAAGCTGCTGCAGATTTTCCAACGGTTTCTGCAATGCATCTTCACATCGATTTCTGCCTTCCTATTGTTGTCAATTGTCTGTTCAGTACTCTGCTTGAAGATTTGTGAAGGCTGATGTTCGTAGACTATGGAGAAAACGTAGCATGCACTGGACATGAAATATCTGTCCACGTTCGAACGTCATTTATCAACATGCTTTTTTTTTATTTTCACTGCTGCGTCTCGGATGAACAGACGTTTTGTTTCGTTTATGTAAAACGAAATCTGTACAAAAACTACGAGGACATAAAAATTGTATGAAATTGTAATTTATTCTTATTTTCTGTTGGATTCGACTTGACTCGAAACAAAAAAAATTAAACTCGATTGAAATCGAATGTTACGTGTACAAGAATTTGCTAAAAAAAATTAGATATTGATCCCAAAATATCATTGAAAGATTTAAACTCGAATATCATCTAAACCAGCATCGACTGTTCGGGTTTTGTGCTCTTTATCTGTTTTTTCGATCAAACAAATGCTAGAAATTCAAGCTTTCCATTTTCAACAATTTGATAAAACAGAATTGAAGTCAGTTTTATTTTATTGTGAACTCAAACCAAAATCAGAACACCGGACGAACGACGACAAAATCGTGAATCAACTTTATACAAATTGGATAGAAAATTTTGAAATATATAATTATTTTATTAATGTTATTTATCTAAAATTATAATTTTTATTCAGACATCACGTTCGTAAAGTCGTCTCATTCCACGACTTTACGTCCTTTACGACTTTACCAACGTGATATCTGAAATGCGCTTGCGCCAGGTTACGTAGAGGGGTGGGGGTAATACTTGCATGAGGAGTTCAACGTAGTATTGTACGTAACGTACAACGTAGGACGTAGGACGCGCCTCGCAAAAAAAAATATTGTCCGTGCAGAATTGCAGATGTGCGCGAGCTGTTTGACTTGTTGATTCTGGTTATAGTTCACCCACCTCAATTATTTTGTATAGAATCACAAAAGATTTTTAAATCCGTCGAAAAGTAGACGCACCGATATGGCTATCTCAAAGACTACAAGTACATACAACAGGCAAAATTGGGAAAACGCCGTAAGTACATCAAACTTTTCACCACTGTAGAAATTTCGTTCGACCATAATTATTAACATTTCAACTCTCATTATTTTCACAGGAGTTCCCAATTTTGTGCCAAACGTGCTTGGGCGATAATCCCTACATAAGAATGGTAATTAATTTTTCAAATTCATACTGTATACAAGTAAAATTCGTAACGAAAATATTCACACGTAGGAATGAAAAGAGGTTAGAAAAAAATATTCCAAAATTAATTCTAAAACTAAACTCTAAAATCATTGAATGAAGATTAATTGAAAATGAATGCACGTTGAATGACAAATTGAAAACAAGCTCAATTTTAATTTTTAATATTTTCAGACTAAGGAAAAGTACGGCAAAGAGTGCAAGATCTGCATCCGGCCCTTCACTGTATTCAGATGGTGTCCGGGTGCTAAAATGCGTTTCAAGAAGACGGAAGTCTGTCAAACATGCAGTAGACTGAAAAATGTTTGTCAAACGTGTCTATTAGACCTGGAGTACGGTCTACCGATTCAAGTGCGCGATGAAGCGCTGAAGATAAAAGACGACTTGCCACGTACGGACGTCAATAAAGAATATTACGTTCAAAATATTGGCACGGAGATGGGAAAAGTGGATGCGTCGACACCGCTGGGAGCTGTTGGAAAATCAGCAGCTGCGAGTGATCTTTTGCAGAAGTTGGCAAGGACGAGCCCGTACTACAAACGAAACAGACCGCACATCTGTTCGTTCTGGGTGAAAGGAGAATGCAAGAGAGGCGAGGAGTGTCCTTACCGGCATGAGAAACCAACAGATCCGGACGATCCTCTCGCTGATCAGAACATAAAGGATCGTTATTACGGAGTCAACGATCCGGTCGCCGATAAATTGATGAGACGCGCGGCGGCGCTGCCGAAACTTGAACCCCCAGAGGACAAATCCATAACGACACTGTACATAGGAAACTTGGGCGACATTCTGACGGAGAAGCAACTCCGTGATCACTTTTATCAATACGGAGAGATTCGATCGGTCACAATGGTACCGAGGCAAAATTGCGCGTTTCTTCAGTATACGGAAAGAAATGCGGCAGAGACCGCAGCGGAACGTACGTTCAACAAATTGGTACTCGGAGGTCGAAGATTGACGATAAAATGGGGAAGGTCTCAAGGAAGACAGACGGTGTCCGCGTCGGAGATGCCCCGAGAAATGCTCGAGCCTGTTCCCGGCTTGCCCGGTGCTTTGCCACCGCCTCCGGAAAGTATGGGAAATAACTTCTTCAATCTTCAAACGACTCCGGGCATGTTACCGCCGTCGATGATTCCACCACCTCCTGTTGCTCCGGCGTTCATGTTCCCACCGCAAATGGTCGCCGCGGAGGCGTCCATCTTTCCACCTGGCACGGCGCCTATTCATTATCCCAGTCAGGATCCATCGAGAATGGGCGCCAGTCAAGGAATAGGAAAACCATGGCCAGAAGAATAATCCTTGCAGTTTTCCATAATCAATTAACACTGCCGGGATGCTGAATAATTACACAGAATGCTTGGGTCTGTACAAATATTTTTATTCGTTTAGTTTAAAGATCAATTGTTAGACGAAGAAAAATAAATATTCAGACAGGTCATATTTTTTCGAAAAATATTTTAATAAAATATTTCATGGTACATTAAAATAATTATCGATTAATTACTTTTTATTACTTACTGAAAGGATCGCAGAACCGTGAAGTACGAAGCTGATGCTTGGAATAGCTGAGAAAATTTGATAGAAATAATCGAGCTGATTTAATATTAATTAAGATAAATTGAATTAAAACAAATTTTTGCTCACCCAGCAAAAGTTTTTCACGGACATAACGTAGTGTCCACCAATAGTAATTGCACATGGTTTTACACTTCTCATTGCAATTAAACGGAGAAGTTTTTGGGTCGTGACCGATGTGGTGTACCAATCGCTTTTGAATCTGTATTTTAATAAATTTTAATTTAAAAATGAATTTTTAACGATTATCTAATGTTGCGCTATTTTTTTTAAATTTTAGTTTGTTTACTATGCTCGGTTTATATTTCATGTTTATTATTTTTTGTTTACTATATTTACATAGCAGGAATAATTTAGTGTAAAAATATGAATTGAGTAAAAAAATATTTGTTTCGTTTTATTAACGCAGCTAACTTACATATTCTCGTAAATTCTGAAATTGCAATCGAGAAGTTGTTGGGCAAAATAATTCTCCATGTACATGTGAACCAGCTGAGCAGTAACCATCGCTACTTGGCTCATGAAAAGATGATATTCGTGAGCATGGGTCACCAACTGTTTAAAAAATTTTTTTATTAATTTTACGAATTTCGAAAAGAATTATATTAAGAAACATTTCAGAGACTTCGTTCACTCTTTGATATCGAGATGAATATGATAATAGAAATAGGTAATAAAATAATTATTATTTGGGGAAACAAATTATTTTAAATAATTTATAAAAAATTTAATTTTTTAATTTTCTGACATTGCTTGGATTATGAAGCAATTATGAAAAATTTAATTTTTTGACGTTACCTGGATTCCTGAAATGCTTATCACCAGCATGTTGCAACCACAGGTCAACAAGAAAGATCCTTTATGAAAGTATTCAACTTTTTCGACAAACCTGTCACGAATACAATAAAAATAAAAATAATGACTTTTAACTCCATCTCCATGGAATTTATTTTTAAGTTAAATTTAAATTTGATAATGAGTAAAATACTAACTTGATCGCTTTCTGATGTTTTTCGATGCATTCGACTATTTTTTTATTCGTAATCTTTGCAAATTTGCCATAACACATTTTTCTTTCATTTTTATTTGCAAAATCGATCGCCTCAGGTATTTTATGGCTGAAAATTTATTTTAAGGTCATGTTTATGTTTTTTTTAATTATCGAGCATTTACATCAATTTTATGTTGACGCGACATTTTTAATGCGAAAAATATTTTTTTTACCTCACGATTTCAAACATTCCGCATCCATGCTCTACGGTAGAGACGTAAAGGGTATCAGTAACAATGAGGCCCGACACATAGATAAAAGCCGTTACCACAGAATGCGCGAAAGTCAAACTATAATGCGTCTGAATGTCAATCCAGTAATAACCCGGTGATGGCAATTGCCTCTCATATTTCTTATCCATGTCAAATATGTTCGGCACGATTGGCAGAGATACATAAACTATCGTCGAGGTGTAGAAGAAAACTGGTTCACAAAATTATTTTTTAAATTAATTAATTAACCTAATTATTATTTTTTTCTCGTAAAAATAGAAAAAAAAATTTCTCGTAAAAAAATTGCAACAATTCAATATAATTTAATTTTTTTTATTCTTTCACTCACTTGTCCAAGAGATCATAAATTTTTTACTTCTTTCCGCATGGGTCTTCATTATTTTTAGCTCTTCATGGCTTAGGGTTCGATCAACGAAAGTCAACATTTCCTGAAGCATTCTTTTGACCTTTAAGTAATTTTTCGTATTCATAAAATTTTTCTTCTTTAAAATATTTATAAAAATCTATGTCTGCATTTTTGTTACCTCAGAATTAAAAATCTTGACATTTATCACTCTAACAACGCTGATAACGTCGATCAACAGTGGAGATAGACAGAGAGTTATTTTTCCAAAATTTGGCCAGGAAACTACGAGAAAAGCGCACTAAAAAATAAAAAGAAAAAAAAAGTACTCGCCAATTACTTGTTTTATTACGATTGACTTTTCACGTATTTATTTATTTATTTATTTTTTACCTTGGAAAACAGATGTGTGCCAGCGATAGCAAAAATAATAAATAGAATAATGAAACTCGAAATTTTGCTCTGGAATGGAGAAATTCCAAAAAATGTCAACAAGAGCACGTTAAACCCGTAATGAGCGTTCAGAAGATTTATCGGATCCATTCGACTTTTCCAATTCGCGTTGTCACTGTTTAGTCTTTGATTTTCATTTAATTGTTTA
Source organism: Cremastinae sp. B BG-2022a (assembly GCA_030522605.1). Taxonomy (NCBI): domain Eukaryota; kingdom Metazoa; phylum Arthropoda; class Insecta; order Hymenoptera; family Ichneumonidae; species Cremastinae sp. B BG-2022a. Next base: position 52,126 of record JAPYYX010000300.1, on the reverse strand, counting down.
TAATTCATTTTTTCAAACTTTGAGAACTTTTTGTACCGTGATTTTGACGTTTTACCGCCTGAATTTTTTGAAAATGAGTTGTACATCCGAAAGCTTCGATGATTTCGAACAAGTGTCAATGCGAGTCAATCGAAGGGTTAATATACCCCTCCGAATTGAGAATCTACGTCTCGGTAAAGGATCTGATTAAATATTTATAACATTTCAAAGTAATTTCATTCACGCACTATTTCTAAACTTTTCCATTAAAAAATAATATTTTAATCCCTTTGACTCTTGATTATTAAATTAAAAACACGTGGCAAGATTTTTCGAACTGCGCTCAAAGGTCAAGTATCTATCTTCCACCCACGAATGAATTCGAAAAAATCAATTTTGATTACTTTTTAATATAGTTCTGTTTGTTATCTTGAAATGTTCATATCGTTGGCATTAGAATCATTATTATAATTACTCGAGGTAAAAATTCAACTTTATACATTTTTTACTAAATTGACTCAAAAACAGAAAGGATGCTGTAAAAAATGTAGGCAAAATACATTAATCTGTGAAGTCCCAAATGGCGTCATATTTCACTAAATTTTCAATCAGCTTCTTTATCACATTATTTGTTATAAAGATCAATTTATTTCTGTGCTCTTTCAGAATATGCCCCCAGAGTTTGTGTAACATTAATATTTAAAAAGTTATGAACACGTTTCTGTACAAAACGCAATTTTTTCGACTCAAAAATATTTTTGTTAATAAGTTTTTTATGAAATTGGTAATCTACATTGGAATATTTTCAGATTTTTTTGGTGATATTTTCAAAAACTTGTTATTCGTATTTTTTGAACATTTTGAAAAATTCACAAAAATTTCGACAAAATTTCAGTGCATTCCTTGTGATGAATTATAACAATTTTTTGTTCACTGCTATTTTTTTTCAAAAATTGATCGTTTTTGAAGAAAAAAGTCCCGAAGGATCAATTTATGAAAAAAAATTTAGGTATTTTTCCACATTTTTAATCTTAAAATAAAAATCATTCTTACCTCACAATTTATAGTATGTATTCCCGTTTTTTCTTCTTTTCTCTTGCTTCAGTTTTTCACTTCTCACTCTTTCTCCAACCTGGTTTTCTCTCTAATTACGAAATATACATATGTGTCATGATTAGTTATACAGACATCTTTTACATATGAACAAATGTGCTTTTACGAAAGAATAATTTTTAACTTTGACGTTTGTTTTGAGGCATCATCATACATATCTCACACCAGGTACTTGAACCCTTAAATAACTTTGGCGACCACAGTTCATAATGATATGCACAATGCACATCCCTAACATACCTCGGATTCATTTTTTTCAATTGAGAGAAAAATAATTGGGCTCTAACGGAAACCACACATGAAATATCAATGAAACGCATTTCGAAAATGGTAAAAAGTAATAAACATCAAAAATAAATTAGCAGTAATTCGCGACCATGCAGTTGACGTTCTGTAAACTTGCCGTAACGTGATGTCTCTCTCGAACTCGTAGGACTTAAACATTACCTTAAACCGCTATGGCAAGACATGATATTGATTATTAGGATTTTCCCAATACGTAATTCGCAAATTTTTCATTAAGTGCATCATGCTATGTTTTATAAACTTTCGATATCGAATATGATCAAGTGCAGGCGACTTTTTATTGTATAATGAACGAAATGCAGTTAGTCAACAAAAAATTTCTAATCATTTCCAGGTTACATTTATCGCATTGAACACAGAGCCGTGAAATATGAACCAGCAGTACGCATGACCTGGAATAAATTTATTTTCAATCAATTTCAATTTTTCAGTTTTTTTAGTCCAACTTGGACCGAAAAATTACTTTACCCTTACCGCGCCAAAGTTTGCCATCGACATAGTGTAAATTTTTCCTGCCTTTAGCTCGCAAGGCACCATGCTTCTTAAGATCATAAAGTTCAACAATTTTCTCGTCCTTATTGACGTTTTGAACCATCTCACCTGATATCTAAATTTTTAATTTACTTGAATTATCATTTAATGTATTTAGTATCAGTAATAATTCGATTTTGTACAACGAAAATGTATCATCACGCATCTATAACGTACAGTAGCGTGTCCACAGACAATAATCTGTCAATTTTAAATACCACACATGGCACGTATAATCGACTCTCTGTAACAGTAACCGGTCGAAAGTACAAACTCTCTAATATGTAAACAGCTTCAAAAACTATTAAATTAAAAACACTATTAAAAAAGTATTAAAACTATTAAAAAAGCTCCTCCAGAGTACTTAAAGTCTCCTTAGAAGTGTTTAGTTTACAGCAATTGAGTGCAGATATTTTCTGTGATACCTACTATACAATTGGAAATCAGCAATATAATAGCATCCATCTTCTGCTACAATGGCTCAAGATTTGGCAACTTCGATGGTTTCAGAGCACGATGACTCACACGAAACCCATATCAAAAGCATGAAAATTAAATTCAAATCTATAATGAATATATTTTTGTCGCGGATATTTTGTCCTCGGATCATTCATCGTGATACTATTTCGACTGACCGCTTTTAGAGACATTTATGGGTCTTCGAGATTTGAGATCGTCGTCCATTTACTACCTGTCAGTTTTATCGCTATGTGTCATAATGACATACCATATTGATATTGATAGGCGATGACCACGCTACTATATATCATAGTTGTCATGATTTTTGGTACTTTCTGTTATGTTTTTGTTAACTTCAACTCACAGTGCTTCAAGTACACAGAAACCGTGATCGGTAATTCTCTGGGAAAAGAAGCTTTCGAAAAATAGTTGTGCAATTTGTCCCCCGGCGAATACAAGCTGGCCGAGCAATAGGTCCATGTCACCACTTGACAAACCCATCACAGCCTAAATTAAAAATCAATAAAAATGACAATGAATTTAAAATTCCATTTTTTTACACATTGCAATGAATTATTAAGAAATCTTAGTTACTTGAAATCCTGAAAAACACAAAGACCCTATACTGCAGCCAGTAACGCAGAAGAAATGCCAACAATATGTGACATCAAGGAGTTCAACGAAGCTTAAAAAATATTTTCAAAATATTTAAAAAATTAGTGATATCAATCGCCAGCAGCATAAATATAATAAATTTACTTAATGGCCTCTTGGTGCTTTTTTATACAATCTGCAACAATCCAAAATGCCTGGTCAGCATATCGTTCGGGATGAAGATTGATATCGAGATCTCCGTCCTCAGCCAGATGTTCCAATCGATAACTATGCCAATTTATTTTTCCATTTTAAAAAATGGTGGCAAACAGCAACCAATAAAAATTATTTAAAAATTAAAGTATTCAATGTACCCTATCGCTGAAAAAATACCGCAAGCGTGCTGAACGGCCATGACAAAAAAACCGTCAACGCAAACGAGAATCGTGACGATGTAAAAAACGCCGATGCATATGTGGACCTGGACGTAAGGAAATATCTCGTCCAGATCGATGCCATAATCGACCGGAAACGGAAACTGTGCTGGTGCTGTCTCATTTGACAGTCCAATCGCGACGAAAATTTTTGGAATTGCGGGTAAAAGAAGAAAACCGATCATCAAGGAGTAGAGAGCCACTGGGAAAATGTTTGTCATTGGAATAATAATTTCATTAAAAATTTTAATAAATAGTTTTTCAATTTTTCACTATTCAAATTTTTTTTGAGTACCTGCGTATGCAGCGCAAAACAGCTGACCATGGTATATGCAAGTAGCCAAAGCCGTTCTCTCCGGACCCATTTTGGCATTTACGTCAGTCTTGACCCGTTCCAGAATTTGTATTAACTAGCAATTCATCATTTATCGTTTTTGTTACATGTATCTTACGAGGCAGGTTAATTGGTATTCAAATCATATGAATTTGAAACTTTTGATTTAAAAGTGTTTTTCAAATATATGCAGCACTCGTCACATGAAGTGACATTTCGATTTTCCTGATCGAATCAGAATTGTCCACATAGCAGAGGTCGTCAAAAAATGCAAATTGGGACAAATCGATGTCGATGGATTAGGAATTTGGTGGTCAAGAAACAATTTTTCGGTGATGACCATTGAAAAATGCATCTCCAGACATCGAGAAGAAAAAAAATCGCTGAGTGATATCGATCGAACAATTCTAGGCGAAAAAATCTCTACAAGAACTTTATAATGGCAACAATCTATTCCAGGTCGTTAATATCGAAAAAAGTAATAAATTCATACAATGCAACTGAATAACTGTGGGATTTCGACGACGAAAAATTCTTCCTTTACGTCCATTATATTGGGACTAAAGAAAACCATAAAAATGACCAACCCCGACGCTCTTGTGGAATTGATGAAAAATGAATTTGACTTTCTGGGGCTAGATCTTCGATCGAAATTATCCGATCGAGATCTAATATAAACGTTGTTTGGTGATGTCTAGAGATGCACTTTCAATTGGTCATGGCCAAAAAGGTCCCCAACTGTCAAGTAACAATACTATCGACATCAATTTGTTCCGATTTCCACTTTTTTATGCCAGAACTTCTGCTACAGAAACAATTCTCATCTGATCGGATTCGTATTGAAATTATACCCAATTTCGAAATACGACTTCGTAATTAGTCAAACGGATTCGATATCGAATTCGATCGTGCACATAATTCGGATCTCATTCTAAATCAAATCGTACATCCTAGAAATTTTTTTTTCAAAAACTGAAAGTCGATTATACCATTATAATTATAAAAATTTTCGTTATTAATGAAACGATTTATCAATATTCCGATTAGTATATTTCTGACATCTATAATTCAAAAGTAAACAGCACTCTAAACTCCTAACATTTCATTCATCTTTTTAATTGATCAATTCATAATTCTTTCCTGCTAATGTACCCATTGATTTCGTCCTTGCGCAAAATATCAATCATCAAAATAATTCGTGACGTACCTCAGGCTCGTAAACAAGGCTACTGATCACTTTGACGGTACACACGAAGTCCACTAAAAATGGTGATATAGCCCCAAGTATCGTGTCCGGATTGTCATAATCGATCATGACTTTTCGAATCTGCATAATAGTATTTGAAAAATTTTTTCCATGAAAGGGACTTTAATGCCTATTTCATATTTATCGTTATTATCGTTTACAAATTAAAAATATATAATAATAATAATAATAATGGATAATCCATAAAATATTTTTGTAATGAATCATTTATTTATTTAAATTTAAATTTAAAAATATCAGGAATACCTGCGCAGAAACCATAGTGCTGGTAAAAATGAGGGTGAGACTAAGAAAGAGTCTTCTATGGCGTTTCTCCTGATAAGGCCATAGCCCGACCAAACTCAAAGTAACTTTATTGATTCTGTAACGCGTCTGCTCAAAGAAATTCATTATTTGAGAGAAAGGTTTCACTCGTGTGAGAGTGTCAAGACGAGAATCATGCCGCCGGAAATCTCGCGTCAACTTTGATATAACTTGTCATCACGTAATTATGAAGCGCGTGTGAATTTTTATCGGAAAACGCACTTTCCTGTCTGTATTTTAAAATGGACATTTTGATTGCGCGTCAGAAAATCCATCGCTGTATGAAACCTAAAACTCCCATTTCCTTCCTTCCATTAATTATGAAATATACCGTTTAAAAACTCTTCTACGCTTATCATCGATTTTACACCATTAAAAAACATTTAACAGTCAGTCACTATTGTAGCTCTCATATTGCGTTGTGGAGATTTCATTTTTTTTATTGAAAAATTTTTTTTTGAGGATATTTACAAATTTTTTAATTCTTTGTATACCGAAATATTTTTAATATTTGTTTTCTTTCCATAAAAAGAAATTAATTTTATTTTGTAAAATATCATCGCTATAATTTTATAAAAATTTAATAGATAAAAAATGACGCTCGAATGCAATAAATTTTATTTACATCTATTTTATTCGTAGTAAATAAAAACCCAATTAATATCCAAAATGTTTTTTCTTTATGAGATTCGAATTTCTTTTAAAATAAAAAAGATCATAAAAATCTTAATCGAATCGTCGTGTTGTAAAAATTGTTATATTTTCAAATGTAGTTCGTTTATTCTTTTAACCGAGAGTATTCGAAATTGCGGAGAATCTAACATTATCGGTACTTCATTCATTTCATTTAATTTCATCGTGTTCAGAGAATTCCGTTTATTGCATTTCCGCTTTTTTCATCGTTTTCCGTGGAAAGAAGTGAGCAATGTAAAATTTGATATTGAATTTTTCATCATCTTTTTGTTACAAATTGTATATTGTGATACAAGTGCGTGAGCAAATTCCCAATGGCATGAAGTTTCGCAAGAGCCAAAGACTTATTGTAGGGAATTCACACTTTCCTGAAAATGAAAGGTTGCTGACACACGAGGGTGAAGGTGAATCCGTGACAAGTCGAAGCGAATGCAACAATATGCCTGGTGGAAAATTAATTGTTTACTTCCGCACATTAGAAATAGTGTTCAAGGCAATTTTTGGTTGTATTTTTTTTTATAAATTCTCTACGATATTTACTTTCGTTAAAGCCGGTGAAAAGATTTGAACAATAGTTAATAACGAAAATTGCATCAGTCTCTCTCAAACTTACGCGGTTATTGCAAAATTTTGTCAGTCAAATTTTATTCTTGTGAATTTTTTGTTAATTACTTCGTTTTCTATAGTCTGCAATAAATCCATTAATCAATAAATCAATCAATCAATAATTCTTGATTCCAAGCAAAGTTCTTTTAAGTACAAAAATCTTTATTATACATTTGTCCCATACAATAAAAACAGCGTAGAATTATTTCATGATTAGATAGTGAATAATAATAAAAATTGACTTCTGAATCAACGCCTACGCATTTTTTTTTTACGATAACGTTTATGACTGCTACTACTGCTGCTGCTACTGCTGCTGGAACTTGTACTGCTCGCACTGCTGGAATCACTGTCAGATGAAGACAGAGAGCTTGAAGAGTTATTAGAGCTGCTACTGCTGCTGCTGCTGCTACTACTGCTGCTGCTGCTATCACTACTGCTGTCACTTGAAGATCCTGAGTCACTTGAACTGACTACTTTCTTCTTGGATTTCTTGGCCTGTGGTTTCTTCGGCGGTTCTCTAAAACAACAAAGAATATTCATTTTTAGGAATGGATTCGTTTTCTGCTTTGGGAAAGGTATTTGTATTCAGTCTCAATGGCACAACAATGCTCATAAATGTTCAGAATACAATTTTATAACTTTGTCAAATTTTCACAATATACAATCCATCGAGTTCAATTTTTTACAGATATCATGACAAATTATTTACTTTTTGTAATATATCTGACTCATACAAACAATACAGCAAAAACTAACTATATGGATTTTCTAATTTCAAATATATTGTTATGAAAAACCGCACATGAAAGGTTCAAGAATTGATTTTAGGAGGTTGAATTGCTCAACACTTTTCATTCGGTCCATAATTTAAATTTTTTTTCTGTAACTTTGAGATTAAACATGAAGAAGGTCATATTAAGAATTTTTGCGTAAATTTTTAATCTCTAGCCTTTTTGCAAGCACCGCTTGAATTGATTACTATTAATGTAAGTTTTTTATACTGTTGACGACATAATAAATAAGAATTACTTTTGTTCTTCTTCTCGTTCTTTGAGGGCTAATTTCAATTGTACGGTTCTTGACGACCTGTGCACATATTTCCTCTTTCCTTTGCACTCGTAACTCCAGTGTCCCATTTCCAAACATTTTTGACATCGCATTCCCTGAGGATATGGATTTCTAGGTGAAAAAAGAATACAAAATTAATTCTCTTTTAGAAAATCATCATCGTTGATAAATTTTATTTTTAATTCATGCTAAGCGTCGTCTAACCTCGACGACAACAAAGCGAACGCAATTTTCGGTTTGTAAGCTTTTAAATGTAAACAAATTAAAGTGGATCGACTACTTACGTTTTTTTCATCAATTTCACGCCATTTGGATACATTTTCTATAGTGACTAATTATTTATTTAATTAAACGTTAAAATGTCACGTAAACAATCTTGCCACCAAAAAGCTGTAACACGACAAAAGTTATGTCAGATAGATGGCGATAGAAGTAAAATTTCAAAATTTTCACCGATTGGTGGCGCTTGTGGATGGATTTCAAAGCTTTAGTATTTCAATCGTTCAATAGATGTCGCCACAAGTTATTTCTCGACTGTAAAATCCACTTTTGAATTGAGCAGTTGAAAACGTTTGTTTGGATTCGGATGGTATAAATCTCGGAAAGAGTACAAAAACAATGGAAACGAAAGAGAGTCCCGCAAACGAAACAAAAGCAAACGTTTTCGACACAGCGGTTGAAAATTTCAGTAAAAAGATTTACGAACTGGAACTCCTTGAGAAAATGTCGCTCGAGGCAGACACGAAGCTTCGTGATAAAGAAAAAGAAATTATGGAAAAGAAAAGAAAATCGGTATAGTACAAAATTTTCATAGTTCGAACGATAAATAAAAAAAAACAGAAAAAAATAAAAATGCGCTAAATTGTATTTTGAAGGAGGAATTGGAATACGAGAGATGGCGAAGAATGGAAACTTTTAGCGACGAATTATGGGAATTTTCTGCATCCAATGACCTCTGTGCCATCTTGAACAAATATTTAGACACGCGAAGGAGCATTAATAAGAATTTTGTCCCGTTCGACGTCGAGCTCGACGTGGACGTGCTCGAAGTCAAAAACGAGATTGAAAAATTGAACGAGCAATTTTCGGAGAAAAAATTATTTTGTCAAAAATTAGAGGAAAATTTGTCCGAACCGGGAATCGATGAATCGGAAATTACACGGTACACGACATTTTTTATTTCTTTTTTGTTTTCGTGAGTACAAAACAATTTCGGAGCTCTCGATTCAATTTTAATTTTTCTACGTGTTTAATTACATTTTTTTTAGTTTGAAAAAATCAATCGCCAAGTTGGAAGAGGATTTAAGAACTCTGGATTCGAAATTAGCGAGAATCGACAAAGACGTTTCTAAAGAAAACTACGAGCATCGCGACGAGTCGGGCGATCACGAAGATAAGAAATCAAATTTCACGACAGCCGCCGAACTGATCGAAGAATCGAAAAAATTCGATTCGATAAAGAGACAAAAATTCTCAGTTAAAAGAGAGAGTTCGATATCACGAAAATTGGCAAAAATTCGTGGTTCGTATCGACGTAATTGACAAGGTGAGTCTTATCAGCCAAAATAAAATATTTTCACTGAAAATAATTCAAGCTCGATGAAACAATTAGAGCGCAATTAAAAGTTTACTCTAAATAGAATTTTTTTTCTTAAAAACAAGGTGCAAAAATAATAACGAATTAAAATATTTTTAGTATCAATAATAAATATTTTTCGTTGAATTTCAATTACGCAAATTTCTCCATGATATAATTAAAAATAAGTCGACAAGGTGTGTTTACTTTTTCAGTACATTTGTATATTTAGAAATATTTATACAGTAATCTTCATCATTTTTTTTCTTCTTCTCGCTGTTTTTCTTCATTTTCAATATACACTGAATTACATGTTAAAGTTACATATTAAATTATACACACAATTCTTTTCTTTGTCGCCCTCTAGGGTCGCCCAGGATCGTAAGTCGAGAGAGAAAAATCTTTCGCGACTCGAGTAATAAATTTACGTCGAAATTTCATTTTTACTATTTTCGTATTTCCTCAATCTTCGTCTACAATTTGTTATCTCCCGCGCATTGAATGCCGGGACGAGTTTCGGTTTTCTATCAAAAAGACGAACAACGATATACGAAGAGCGAGAAAAAAGGAACGCGGGGATTTTTTTCTCTGTTTTTTTTTCCTTCCTTTCAATCGAGACGAAAGAAAGTGAAAGTGTCAATTTAAAATCGATGGCACACTCTCGTCTCGTATTCTCGAAAATCGATAACAAAGACACGTTTGAATTTTTAACTATCTCTTTCATTTTATTTTTTTTATCCATCCAGTCACATAACTCGTTTTCATAGAGTCGAAGCAAATTTGTCATCGAAAATCGATCACAAAGATACTTTTTATTCATTTTTTTTTTTTTACATTCTCGTCCATCATTCTCAGCCACAGAAACCGAAGAATAGAAATTCTTACAAAGTTCTAATAAATTTTCAATATCCAGAAAAATAAACGATTACAAATAATTAAAAAGAATTCGTGAAACATCGAGGAAGAATTTAGTTGAGTTTCTCAAAAAATATACACAATTATAATAATAAGCTAAATTCTATTTTTAAATGTATAATATCGGCATTAAAATCACTCCAGCATCCTCGTTGTGCGCTGGAACAATTTTTTCCTCTTTGCGCGTCTTTCACAATTCTCGACGATCGTCGATGTTTTTTTTTATATAAAAAATACGCTTGGCGATACTTCGCTTTTAAATCTAAAATCTCAAACTGAATCTAGGAGGAAGAATTTTTCAACGTCTCCGTTTGGGTAAAAATAAAAAAAAAATTATTTATACATTTTCAACTGTTGGATAAATTTTTCTGGATAACAATTTCCACGTAGAAAATACTTTGAATTTTAATCTGACGGTGACGATGTCGCTAAGGTCCGACAAAAAATTGTAATATCGAATTGTAAACACTGTTTAACGTGTAGCGGCACAATTGAAAAATAAACGACCTCGAAGTATTTCAATATTTTCAAACGGAGATCCATTATTTTTTGCACCTCTCGATTGCACATTAAAATAAAAAATAAAACTGAAACAGCCGAATTATAAAATCGTCGACTGAACGATTGTTGAACTTCTACAATTTTCACAATCATAAAAAAATGACGAAATAATTAATTCCTTAATTTCACGCCACGAAGCCAAGATCAATTTCTTTTCCATTTCTCTCATTTATTTTCCTCCTTACCGAATCGCTGAATCTTCGAATACCGGATAAGAGAAAAAAGCTTTTCCGTTGAGAAACCAGAGACAGCGAGTAATTCCGCAAAAGAAGAAAAAAATAGAAATGGAACACAATATCCGAAAAAGTAAATGCGAGGATAAAATCGTCGGGTGGGAAAATACATTGTTTCTCTCGTCTTTTAATCTACCTCCGTTCTTTTCTTTTTTGTTTCTTTTTCTCCCTTGTCAACGATTTTTGTTACTTTTCTTTACTTTTTTTTTATCTCAACTTTAGAAGATAAGGCTCCGTTTACGTAACAATTACATACATTACAGCGTTTCCAACGATTTAAAATGCAGGTACATATAGAAAAATGGCTTTGCTTCGTGTATATAACAAAATATTTTTTTTTCCATATCTCGAAGATATTATATCAGTGTTAACGGCTTTTTAATTAATTATCATTACAATCGTTATCGTTATTGTTATTTTACTCATTTATTATTATTATTATTAATCTTACTTTTTATTATTATTGTTATTACTAAGTTTTAACGCGGTAATAGCGTGAAAATTCTCACAGCATTGTCTGCGTGGAGCGGATTATTCCGTTTGTTTTTTCTTCGTCGTTTTCGCTATTTCGTTCCGAAAAAAATCTCAATTAACTATTTTCTCTACATTTCGTCTGTCCACGTGTACATGATTTTTTTTTCATTCTCATTGGTTTTTGTTTAGCGACGAGCTTTTCGAGGTCGAAAAATTAATTTTCCGATTCTATCGAAAAATTTTTCGTTCTTTTTTATAGGTTAGAAATTAAACTCACAATTGTGTTTCGCAGCGATGTATTTCTATTTTTTGTTTCAACTTGAAAATGAACAAAATGTAAAGATAAAAATTCGAATTGCGAGTTGAGTTTGAAAATTTGATTTTGAGGAAAAAATAATGGAAAACTCTGGCGCTTGCATGAATGTAATTATACGAGCAGAATCTTTGTAATTCTGACAGATGGCAAGGTCGTCAGCGAGCGAGTCGAAATAAAAGGGAACGAGAACGAAAAAAATAATTCTATTAGCAACCGGGCGTTCGACGCGAGAACGAAGCGTTATATTTCTTAATTAATCTATTTTCTCAAGAGACAACTACAGCACCGGAATTTTGAATCCTCGATTAAACAGTTTCTCACGTTCCCGGAGCCTCGAACGTTTAATTTCACATTGCCGAATAAAAAGAAACTCATTCATAACTCAACGCAAGTCGGAATTCGTGATGCAATAAAAAAAAATTTCAGAGCGAATTATTTATTAATTTTTTAACGAATTATAATTACATTTTTTTTAAATCAATATATTGCAGCTGAAAATCATTTGCATTTCTCCGATGTCTTAGATTCTCATGAAGATGTTAGAACGTCTAAAAAATCAACAATCGTTAAAATCAAAAAGCGATTTTCCTTTGTACATTCGCTAAATTTTTAATCTCGTACGAATTTTTGACTTCTCGATGGATATGTTCGAATAAAAAAAAATACTAAAAACCATAACAATCGAAAAAAGATCTTTCTAACAATTTTTTTTTTTAATGTAAACTTTCGAATATCTAAAAAAATAATTACAAAACGTGACAAAGTTTAAAGCGTTCCCGTGGCAGACAAAGATATGACAGTACAATTTTATAAACGTTACAATTGGAATTTCCATGTCAATGGCTCGAAGACAGTTTCTTCGATATACATAATTAGATTATTATTATTTACTCGTTTATAATTATTTAATAATATTTACGTTCAAGTATATGTGTCGCGTTTCACGCAGCATGTGCATACATAGAATTGGTGAGAAAATATTTCACATTGACACACGATTGGCACCTTTCTTAATATCCTCGTGCAAGATTTTTCTTTCATGCATTATTTTTCGTTTCTTCTTTTTTTTCACGAACGTAAGAGCAAGGAAGTAACTCCGAAAAAAGGGCAATTTCGGTCAACACGCTCCTAATCACGATTTCGCACAGACGCACACACATACACGCGATCGAACTTTATAACCTCTTTTGACACGCACTGAGGATCATGATAATGCAGGCAGAATTGACAAGAACTTATCTTTATCCGAATGGCGCCTATTGTCTTGAAATCTATATATTTTTTCGTATATAAATATGCTTATGCATATTTTTATATGTCGTGTGAAATTTCGGGGGAAAATAGTCGAAGAAAAACGTTTCTCCGTTTTCGAGCTTTTTTTTAATACTTACAAGGATTTTTTTTTGAATATTTGATGGAGCATGGGAGCACGGTATTTTATGTTTTTTTTACTCATCGATATGCTAGGGAATCGTATAATACAATGAAACGTCTCTGCGATCGACAGAGACAAAGAAAATCTTTTTTCTCGTACGGTAGTCGAACGACTCGCGGGGGAAAAATTTTTAAATTTATTTTCTTCTTTTTTCTTACGATATCGAATAACGACGGAAGTTTCGCGTACTTTTCGCTTCGTGAATTTTTCCTTCTCGCACATGATCTTTCGGTTAGCGCTCCGTGGCGGAAGATCGTAACGACTCGAAATATTTTTCGGATCTCGCGATTTTTTATGTACACTCGCGAAATTTTAATTCCTCTCGAATTATCTTCTCGCATCTAATTATGCTCAAAGCCAAAATTGTTTTGATAACGACTGGAACTAGTTCTAGCCAAGATTCTCGTAGAAGTAATCCCAGTCGGTGTAGAATACTGGATCTCGATGAATTTTTTTCTTCAAAAGAAAAAGATTTTTAAATTGACCACCAACGGTGCTGGCTCTTTCCCCTTACGAAGCGAATATCTTTTTTTTTTATTTATTTTTTTCTTTCTCAGCCTCGTATTCTCGCTCCTAATTTTGTTACATCGACCGATAGGGGCCTTGCATTTTGAGAAATTGTATCACGAGGGCGGGTCCTCCGGCGACGATTTCTGTCGGTATCTGCGAGAGGGGACAATTCTCGATCGACATAATACTGAGATTTGCGCACAGAGCAAGCTCGAACGGTAAATTGTGCAAATTGGCGTTGTCGTTTATGTAAAGGGACTCGAGATTCTCGAGGGTGCCTATTTCTTCGGGAAGATACGTTAGATTGTTCTCACCGACGCTGAGGTGCGTCAGGTTTGTCAGATGGCCGATGGCTCTTGGCAGACACGTGACCTGGTTAGACTGAAGTATGAGCTTCTGGAGATCCCGGAGGAAGCCGATCTCGTTCGGCAGCGACTCGATCCTGTTCTCCTCGAGATCGAGGACCCGGAGCTTTCGCAAGTTCGATATGCTCGCGGGTACGCGCTTCAGGAGATTGTTGGACAAAATTAGAATCTCCAAGCTCTGCAGGCACTGTACGTCGTCCGGGATCTTCGTCAGCTGATTCGTTCCCAGGTTGAGCTCCACCATGTTGACCCAGGTACCGATGTCCAGGGGAAGAGCCGTCAGTTGATTCTCCTTCATGTTCAGCTTCGTCAGGTTCTTGGCTCTGGAGAAAATGCCGTAAGGTATCTTGTCTATCTGATTGTGCTCGAGATTTATGGAGTAAGTGTTCGTAAATTGCGAAGGCCCTCCCGAAGGATAAGCCGTAAAGGCGTTTCTCGATAGAGTTATTATCTTCAGATCCGAGAGACTGGACAGAAGACCCTCCGGCAAGTGGGATACTTGGTTACCCTCGACGCTGAACTCTCCCATCAATTTACAATTCGCCAATGATTTTGGAATACTGGACAGACGATTGTATCTCAGTCCTAGTCTCGTGACCGCCGTCAAATTTCCAATGGTCTCTGGAATATCCAGCAATTCGTTGTGCTGCAAATCCAGAGTCGACAGCTGGACGCAGTTCCCTATCTCCTCGGGCAGATGCTCCAGATGATTGTGCGAAACGTCAAACGTAATGAGGTTCACGAGTTTACCAATTCCTGCGGGTAAGGCTTTTATTTTGTTCTCTCGCAAGCTCAGCATCGTCAGATTTGTGAGATTGCGTATGCTCTCGCTGACGTATCTTACACGATTGAAGCGCAGGAAGAGCGTGGTAAGGGATGACAATTTGTAAACGACGTCCGGGATCTCGTTGAGTTTGTTGTGCCTGAGATCCAGGACCTTGAGTTGCTTCAAGTTTTCCAGGGAATCCGGTAAACTGGTGAGCGAATTCTCGCTCAAGGCCAGCGTCTTGAGGTTCGTCAGACAACCAATTTCTGGCGGCAGGGTTGAGAGCTTGTTGCCGTAGAGATAAAACTCCTCGAGGTGGCAGAGATCTCGTACGGTGCTCGGAAGATTCGTGATACTCGATTTGCTCAGGTCGAGACGAGTCACGCACTCGTCCCGACATCTTATGAATTCCTTGGCTACGTCCAGGTCCGCCTGGATCGGCTTGCACTTCTTCGTCGTGGGTTTCGGCTTGTTCGACTCCGGATGCTTGACCGTCACTGTTTTCTTCGTCTCCGACGTCGATATCGACGCGGATGACAATTTCTTCTCCTTGACATGCTCCTTCGCGCTCTCGCCCGAGCTCCGTATGACTTCGACGGCCTCGGGCATCTCGACGCCGGCGGAGCAAGTCGTGAGACCGCAGTCCTCGAGATACTCGGGTATGTCTTGTTCCTTCATGTAAAAATTAGATAAATTATCGTGAGTATCGGCTCTGTCCGTTTTTGCCTCGGACAGGCACACCGTCGAAATGTTACCCACACCCGTTCGGTGCTTACTCGACTTTTTCATAATATTCTCAGCGTTCGCGTGTGATTTTGTTTTTTCTAACCGTTTTCTTAAATCTTGTTCCTCGAATTCTTATTTCTCCAGCTCCCTCGAGTATTCGCTCTTGCTTTGTTTCTGTTTTTTTTTTATTTATTTCGAAATTTCGCACTGCTTTGTCACTGCCACTCGAGAGCACTGTGCATCATCGTAGTACACGATCCACTCTTTGCGCTTTGTTTTATTGTTTTTTTTTTCTCTTTCACTCTCAGTATCACGGCATCACGTATTAATTTTTTTTTAACTCGCACTTTCGAAGTATTGACATTATCGATGATTTAACACACTCGCGGCGCAAACGCGAGAGATACGCGAAAGAAGAATTTTTTATTTTCTCGGTGTGTACACTTGTATTGGTGTGTTTCTCTCTACTGCGTTCTTGCGAGACGTATCTTGACTGACACCATACCGACGACCGTGAGAACGCGAATACTCCCGATTTTTAGCACCGCCACGCTCTCTGGTGACAGCTTTTTTAACTACATGTGGGACGTGAGCGGAACGTGCCGTCGAGCACTTGTGGAACGCGCTTGCAGCGCTGTGGGCCGATTTTGGAACTCTACAAGCCGTGAATTTAACCAAATGTCTATAATCACGGTGCTTGTATTTTTTACTCATTTGCAACATTATTAAAATTTCGCGTAATAATAATTTTTTCACGTATTTCGTATGTCTAAAGTGCAGAATTATTGTCTTTGAATAAAATATTTTTCAAACTCATATTATAAATTTGCGGACTTTCGCATAACCTCAAAACAACACATATGGATATTCATGTGTAAGATTTTCCAGTGTAAGAAGAGAAACTTCAAAAATGGATCGTGACGGTTAGTGAAGAATTGAGAATGAATTCTGTAAATGAAAATGAGTTTATTCAGAATGTTTATTATTTTAGAAATATGCCAATATTTCAATCAAATCATCAAGGATGAGAAGGATGTGTCTGCCGGAATGGCAGCTATTAGAACACTTTTGAAAGTTTTGGAGCATTCCAAGTGTATGTGATACTAACTGTAATTTTTTTTTTGTAAATATTTTATTAAAATATGATACAGTTCAATTTATTTTTTAGCTGAGACGGTTCAGGAGCTTCGTTACTGTCTTCAGAATGCTGTTGATGCAATGCGATCAACTGATCATCCTGTCACAGCAATAGCATCCGGCAGTGAATTGTTTCTGAGGTTTATCACACTTGCCACGCTTGACAGACCGGTATGAAAAATAAAATTACTTTTACTTATACTTATACAAATGCTCATGGAATAATATTTGAATTCTATAATGTTGAATATTGTGTTATTAACTGGTTCGTTACTCAAATGACAATCACTTCGTATTTAATTTTTCAGTCTTTTGCTGAATGCAAAGGTATAATGCTTCATAGAGGAAAAATGTTCTACGAAAAGCTTGTTGCAGCTCGAGGAAAAGTGGGAAAAGTAGCTGCACATTTTATCACTGATGGTTGTGTGAGTAGAAAATTAGTTACACTCAATATCATTTTAGATATATGTTTAAAAAAAGATGCAATACTTACATTTGTTTTCTTCATATGGTTCTAGGTATGGAATATTTTTATTCATCACCATTATCTTTTATATTATTGAAAATGTTGGTTTTTATTGCAGAAAATTTTGACACACTCCAAATCAAGAGTTGTGCTTCAAACAATGAAGGAAGCTGCTGCCAGTAACAAAACTTTTCAAGTTTATGTGACACAATCTGCTCCTGATTATAGTGGGTATGAAATATTTTACTTCTTTAGTAAATTAAATCAAAGTGATATTTGTCACGTGGACAGTAAAAATTCCACTGAGCTTTTTTTCTGAGAAAATCGAATTTTTGAATGGTACAAAAGTTACACATGGCACCTTTTAAACAAGGAATAGAGTGCAACTTTTTTAAACAGAACTTTCAGCATCTCAAAGAAAAACCTTGATTGGTTTTGCATCAGTCTCTCACACTCGCTTGATTTAAAAAACGTCCTAATTATTGTTTTCTAATTGATTTTCTGTTTAGGGAAGAGATGTGCGAAAACTTGACCAAATTGGGTGTTCCTTGTACTCTAATCCTTGATGCTGCAATGGGTTATGTCATGGAGCAGGTGGATATGGTGATGGTCGGTGCAGAGGGAGTGGCTGAGAGTGGAGGAGTCATAAATAAGGTTTATTTACTTTCATTTACTTATTTTTCAAAGTATCAATAACTTCAATTACTGTAGATATTTGAACCTGAAAAAAACATTAATTTGTCTAACTCTCAAAATTATTATAATTTTTTTCAGATTGGCACATACTCCATGGCAATTTGCGCGAAGGAAATAAAAAAACCATTTTACGTATTGACTGAAAGTTTCAAATTTGCCCGAATATATCCATTGAACCAAGTCGATCTTCCGGATGAATTTAAATACACGGCGAGTACACTATCCAAGAGCTTGAAGAATGAGCATCCACTGGTCGACTACACTCCACCACAATTTATCAATCTTCTATTCACGGATTTGGGAATTTTGACGCCGTCCGCAGTCAGTGATGAGCTTATCAAACTTTACTTGTAGCGTGTACTATCGAATTTTATATAATAAATTTATTACCTTATTAAATTACGACGATCATTCGTGACAAAGTTATTTCTTTGCGACCGTACATGAAACATTTTTTGCAATTATAAAAAAGTTCGATTATCTCTTGAAGGGGAATCTTGGAGGAGAGTGTTAAGTTGGTTAGCAAATAATTGAACAAATGTCAATATTTATGAATAAATACACTTTATTCGTTCGTTTTGAAATTTATTCTCCAGGCTGTGCCACTTGGCACGGGCTATTTCTAGATCTACACGTTTTAATAGGATTAAATAGGACAATTTCTTTGTTTCTTTTGTTTTTATCTCAAATACGAAGCTTTGACATTAAAAGATGGAGTATTCGCGGTTTTAATGCTACCGAATATCATATTACCGCGGTATTCAATGTATTTCGAAATTACACGTTTGCAACTAGCCCTTCAGACATATTATCGAATTTTCTCGATCCGCGTACGTTATTCCTGCCTGATTACACATTTCTCGCATTGAAGTACTTATTTACTTCTCGAAAAAGCATTCTCTCTTTATTGCATCTCGATTCCAGCTTAAAATGTCGTTCTGAGAATAAATATCGATTAGTAATTCTTGTTTCCATTTTTTTAGAGATATAAAGGATAAGGCTGGTTAACTGTTGCCTTTTGCATAATTATATTGATCGTATAGTCCTGGTCTATGAAAGGGTTTTGAAAAATGTTGATTAATCGTTAGTAGAATGTATTTTTTTTTAATGTTTAGTTTTCCAGCATTATTCTTGCCACTTTTTTTTGATAAATCCAAACTGTTCCTTTTTCGAATAAAAACTGAAGGATGAGAGGTAGCTGCTGTGAATACAAATATTCTATAGGTTTCTTCAGAGAGGAATGTTACAAACTTCGAAATTGACATTGCCGGATCGTTGAGGAATAAAAAAAAAAGATCTTGTAAAATTATTTTTCGGATTCATCGCCACGGTTCAAACTAGTCCTAATGCCTACGTATCGTATTTTTCATCGTACAAAACCTTGCTCCTTCTCACCTCTTCTGCACTGCATATTTTTTACTCTGATTAAATTGCTGAATTCTTGCTTCTTCGACAATTATTTTTGAGTTTTTCTTCTCTTGGAATCAATAGTTAGTTCTTCGTTAATTAGCTTTTCGTAATTGAATTACAATCATTTGGGAAAAAACGGATAACAAAATTTACAAACTGGCGTCAGAACGTAAAGAGAAATTTAATGAGAATGACACTTGTATCGATGTCGACGAGATTTCAAGCACTTTCACATCTTTTTCAAGCATGATTTTTGGGAAAATGTCATCTGGAGTAGCATGTTGCTTTTTTGAGATAACAACAGTTCAGATTCAAACAATTACGGAGAGAAAGATAATTTATTATTATTCGTGATAATAAAGACGGTCTTAACTCTGAACGCAAATAGCACCTGGGACGTAACAATTGCAACGTGAAAAGAAAAATAAATTAGACAAAAATTGAGCTTAACGCTACACGATACCCTGACTCGTATTACTGTACAGTTGTACAATCACCCTACATCTTGTTATTTACGAAAAGAAAAAAATCGATGTAACAGCCACGTAAAAAAGGAATCTTGAACGTTTCTTCACAATTATTTGCAATAATTCTTCGTAAACTATTTTCTTTTAAGATCGTAAAAAAACTTTGTAATAATTGTGAGGATGTTGACGACTGCTCGACCGCAGTCAGGCCGTATTCGGTTTGAAAAAACACAAAAATTATTTTTGATGATAAGATTTCATGATTCTTCCTAATGAATGTTCGAATACGTTTTGAGATCAAATTCTTAAAAATTAAATGGAAAAAAACATGATAGACGAAACGCAGATCGATGAATCTCTGAGACTCTATTGCCGGAAAAAAAATAAGCGTAGCGAATTGTAAATATCAAGCTCACGTAAAAGTTGAAAACTATTTTCAACGACGCAATCTTTTTCGATGATTTTTTGTGATCTCTTCGCAATGGCTATACAAAGTTTTTTTTGTTTCAAATACTGAATAAGTTAATTAATTCACGCACTGAATTAATTCGACTTTCTCTCATTCTCATTCTCGTCTTTATTTTCGCTCACACTCTCACTCTCTCAACATATATACAACTTAATGTTTCTGAGGGTGTGGACTTTCGAAATTCACATAAATATCGAAACGAAAAGAAAAGAGAAAAAAAAAAAACAAACAAAACAATTCATTCTATTGTTTTCATTCTTATAAATTGTGCGATCGGCCTGTCGCGGAGACGGCTCTAGCCGCTCGCGGTATTTGTGTCGGCGTCGTTAATCTTTTTGGCGATGGAATGGACGTTTTCATCGGTGTCAGCTCCGATTTGGTTTTGACGATATCGTTCAAGTCCAGCGACTTGCTCGGTATCGTGTCTCTCGATCTGACGATACGTTTTATCGTCTGGCCCTCCGTTCCTGATTTTTCCGTAAATCCATTTTGACGTACGGAGGACGTTATCTCATCCGGGCGAATCCTGGACGTACGGGGCGATCGTTCGCTCGGCTTACGAAGATTCCTACCTAGACTGATGTCCGCGAGCGTTTGAGGCTGTTGACGATTCCACGAATCACTCCAACTAAAAGAATAAAACATTTTTTTTCAAAATAAAATTCCATTTTTCTTAAACTCCAATTCTCGTTAATTAATTTTTAATTTTTTTAGAGCTGATAAATTTTTCTTTTCAAGGTGCGTCAATTTTTTTTCTGCGAGCTGCGACAACTTACCCCACACGTCTAGACGTGGCAGCATGAAACATTGTTAATTGTGAATTCCATTATAATTCCATTACCACTCGAGAATCATAATTCTACGTCGTTACAATCAATTTCTAATATTTACAATATTATTTAAATACAAACTAAAAAATTCGATAAAATTTACTTCTTTCATGCTAGTCTAATTAATTTGCGATCAATTCCTCGCGGCATTTGATATGAACTTTTTTGGGGTTTCCGTGAAGATTAGGCCGCAGTAATTATTCATTTTATTTCAGAGATAGTTTTTTTTTTCACGTCACATGCAAACTCTTCTTGGCACAAGCATCAATTGTGCGATAGAGCGGAGGCGGGTCGAAAATTAATCAAATGCACGTAAATGAGTAGGTTAATGGTACACAAGAGCAAGTAACCCAATATTAAGTCACACAGACTGACGCACTCTACCTTCCCGATCCTGAAGCTGATTTGTTGAATTACCAAGGACAGAGCGATGCGTGAAACAGGGTACGAATGACATTTTTGTTATTTACGTACGCAATCCCACGAGACTATAATTTTTCGCTTAATATCAGTTTCTACAGTTCTATGAATAGATTTTATCGATTTACGAGTACAATCTCTACGATGAGAAGATTCAGAATTTACTAAATGCTCTATATTCGAAACTCTATACTATTGATTTCACTTAAATCGGTTCGAACCGAACGAAAAAGAAAATTTATTTTTTTAAATATAATTTAGATATAAATAATTTACAAAAAGATGTTTAATGTCAATGAGAACGAAGGTGACATTTTTGTTATTTATGTACGCAATTATGTGAGATTATAATTTTTTTTTGTTGAAATTTTGTTTCAAATTTTTACAAATGAATTTTATTGATTTATAGATTGATTTGTTACGATAAGAATTGTAATTTAATATATTCTGTTATTCGACATGAACGATCTGATCGACATTTTTCAGAATGAAATGAAAAATATTTGGATTGTTTTTGGAAATCGTTTTTCTTCGAGGAAAATCAAGAAAAAATGTTTTTTTTTTATCGAATTTCAACGAGATTTTAATCAAGTAATAATTTGTATTGAATTCGTGAAATATTCTTACCTAACAAGAGGCCCCATGCCGCCATCCTGCGGGAGTGACTGAAGTAAGGAAGGTCCAGCTGATACTGGTCGTATCTACAAAAATAAAAAAAAATACAATTCATTCTACGCTCTCGAAAATCTTCTATTCGACCTAGAAAAAAATAAACAAATAATTGAACAAATGAATTACGAAATTTGAAGTATCGTAATTACATCTTTGATTAAATTACCTTTTCCGTTTGCGTCGTTGCATTGCACGTGTCTTTTAAAGAACAACTGCCATTCATGGACGATGCGCTGCTCTGGGAATCGATACCACTGAGATCTTGATGTTTCGAGATTTGCATCTGAAAAACGAATGAATCCACCATGAAATGTAAATAACAAAAATGATAAATATTTCATCAAGAATTTTTCATATTGTATAACAATTCTTTTACTGTTATACTCATGACCGATTTTTTGAAACCTTTTTATTATAATTTTTTCTTTCATTTTTTAAAAATTATTACTTTTTTAAAAGAAACTTAATTTTTTTAAGTGTTTCAGGACAAAAGCTACAATTATCAATATTCGATTTTATCTGTGTTTTAACTATAAATGTACTCATAGACTCCATAATAAAAAAAATCATCTACTTTTTTAATTTTTTATTTGAGTTTTATTATTTTTATTATTTTTTTATTATCTATATTTTATACGAGTGACTTATTTTAATTTTGAACTTTTGTCCTGAAACGCTTTGATTAAAATAATTTGTTCTGCAATTTACTTGAAGTTGCTGAATCATTCTGTCCTTGTCTTCAAGTTGTCCCTGCAGAAATACGACTTGTCTTCGCAAATCCGTCAATTCGTCAGCGACGTTGAGAGTCCCGTTAATCGTATTTGCACCAGTGTCCGTAGTTCCGTCTTCGTTCAGGTTGCCAAAGAGGCCATTCTGTAATATGATTGAAATCGCGAAAATGAATTCTCCGTGGAAAATCGCAAAAGCCGATAATCGCTCCAATTCTTGACACTCACCACCATACTCGTGTTGAATGGGTTGAGAGTTTCAGCCTGAAAAAAATTGATCGAACCGTTAGTCGTGAAATTCTCGAGCTAATCGTGTCTTCAACATTGAAAGCAGAATTGACATAACGTACCCTCGTCAAACCGTTCTCTCCCGACTTGACAAAACCAAACGGTGGAACCAAAAAACAAAAAGATGCAGAAACAAATGTGTGATTTAAAGAAACAAAAAACAACAAAAGCAAAAAAAATATTATTAGACAAAAATAATAAAACTATTTAGGAATAGATCGGCGTGAAATTTTTTTAAGTCCAAATTGAATAAATAAAAATTCAAAATAAAATTTATTAACTTTTTGCAGCCAATAAATTCCCAAATTATATTATTGCGACACACTTTTTATGTCACAGAATACTCACCTCCTGAACTACTCGCATAAGTTTTAAGAGACCAGTCTTAATCGAAACAATGTCCTGATGATAAGTGAAACGTTCAACCCTGAGACTTCCTTCGTCACCAGAATCGAGACTCGGTGATTGAACCTGCATTGAAAAAAGATCACTCTAAATTAATTATAATTAATAATTAGTATTAATAATAAATTAATTTTTTTCACAATCATCAGTAATTATAATTATTTTATTATTACTTTTTATTTTATATACAATTGAAATTGACATTGGCGTGTTGATTGTATAGAAATTGATCAATATTACGTAATAAAATAATGGTAATAATAATTTTCAATCGTCTATGTACGAAAATATTTCGTAAAAATACGAAAACTCACGTTTCCTGTAAGAACTGGCCTAAAAGGACTGGAGACTTGTCGACTTCGCACGCTATCGAGTGAACGTGGCGAATCGGTGCCGGATCTGTTTCGCAACAATCTCGATGTTTTCCCGTTTCCAATCCTAAATAAAAACAAAAATCATTATTAATATCAGAGTATTGAAAGCTCATTTTATGTTCACGATATGAATATTCTTGAGAATATTAATTTAATATCAATTTTAGTATTAAAAAACTAATTGAATAAGAAAGTGCGTGAAAACGAGTTTTTAATGAAAAAATAAACAGCAAGCAAATGAACGTATTTTATTTGATATTAATGCTTTTTATTATGCAGACGTTTATTGTAATAACAAAATTGCATTCTGAAGATGCTACAACGACATAAATTGTTATTTATGGGTTTTTATTTCTAGCCTATGGTTTCATTTAAATTTTCAGGCTAATGGGATTTTAATTATATTTTCAAATGCTTAACGAGTACTTAACGACTTTTGTCTTTTGAGAAATTGTCTCTCGTTTAATATGCAAAAATGAGTAAGACGTGCAATTTTTTTAGATTAATTATCCGAATTTTTCTAAAAATCAAAAATAAAAGTTACTTGTACAATTTTTATATTTTTCGAGTTTTTTAAAAACTGTTTAGAGATATTATAATTCTTTTTTTAGAATATTTTTTTTTCTTTTTTGCAAGCCAGATATCTCGAGAACTTTTCATCCCAACTCAAATCCCAGAAGAGTCCTTCAGTCCATTGTGTTATAAAACGACTGAAATAAGATACTGCAGAGAAAACTTAAGAAACAAAGAGTTCAAAAATAGAAAAATGTCGATATTTTTTCATATATAAAAAAAAAATAAAAACATAAGAGAACTTCTTCATTGTCTAAAATTTTTTCATGCAAAAAATTGTACAAGTCCATCAAATTACTTTTTTCACATTGCATTTAATTTAAATATTTATTTTTTGTTATTAACTTTACTACAACATCACATTAATAAAATATGAATAATATTCGTGATAAAATTAATTATTCAATCAGCAATAAATTCTTTTATTTTTGTTTTTTTAGAAAATTGAACGAGAAACAAATTTTTTGAATTTCGCATTTTCGTGAATCGTGAAATCAAAATCGCGTCGCGTCGCGAAAGTAGGGACGGACGATAAAAATCGCTAGGTCAAGGTACCTCGTCGAATCGAGTTGTTTGCCCCGTGAAGCGATTACGGGCAAACCGACACCTGAGATTCTCGGCTGCCTCGGAGGAGGCGAACCGCCGGTCGGGGTCGAGCTTTCCGAAGACAGACCGGAATCCTTGCCGTCCTCGTGCGCGGAAAGATTTTCGCGATTCGGGACGACGTTTCGCGGGAGAATTTCTTGCTCGCTGGTCCTCGCGATCGTTCGTCGTCTCGCGCCTTTACCGATTTCGGAACCCGTCGCCATATTTTATCAAAATTTATATACAAAATAGGATCCAACTGTATATACAAAAATATTTCATAAAAAAAAAATTCTAATTTATTTATTTATTTATTCGAGAATTATTAAAATTATCGAAGATTAAATTATTGAAAATCAATGTTTTTTTTTCATTTGATTTAGTTGTAATTTATTTTATGTTTATTTATTGATGCTTTGAACTTTTTTTATGATTGAATTCGAAAATAATTATTTCAGAGGTAGAAATTTATCAATCTCGTTCGACGTCCCGAGAAAAAGGTTTTTCAAGCATTTCGTCGCGAACGCTCTGTTTCGCGATTGTTTTTTTTCACACAGGGGAACACGCGAGGTTCCCAAGCGAACTTCTGACATTTGAGGCAACGATAGCGTTGCATTTTGTTCCTCGGTATATTACAATACGTTCGACGTTCCCAGGTCTCCTGCGAGAAGTTGCTCCTTTCTCGAAACGGCTTCCATCGTAAATTGCGATCCAATTACCGGAGAATCGCGGATCGGGGCTCGTAACACCTGGCCGACATCCCGGGTCAAGGTTTTTTCCACCCGTGAGCACGCTCGAGCTTTAAAAGCTCCGCGAACGAAATCAAATTTTCGAGATTCGCGATGCGTCGCCGAAAATTTCCGAGCCGAAAAATTCGCGCGAAAATCACGATCAGAACGTTTCCGCGCAGTTTCTCCGTCCCGGAATCCAATTCCTTGTGTCCCCGAGCCTGAGACGCAGTCTCGACGAGAATCTCATGATATCGTCGATTCTTTTCCGCCTCAAAGATTATTTCATCTCGACGATTTTCCAGTCGACATATTTTCTCACGTCTCGATCACATTTTGACGTTTTTACCACGTGGACTTGGCCAGTGTCGAAATTCAATGAATAGACGAGGGCTCGAGACGGTCGTTGGAGAACGGAGAGCTTTCGAGAGGAACTGACGTTTCGTGAGAGCGCAGAAGCTCCAGAGTGGGAGAGAGAGAGAGAGAGAAAGGGAGACATCAGAGCAGTTGATGCTTTTCAGAGACAGAGAAAGCGATGCACAAATGAGAAAGACGGAAGAAAGCTCGACGAAGGGCGCAAGCGCTCGTTCGAAGCGAGGATGGAGAACGCTCGATATTTCTGCGAGGCTGGCACGGGGGGGAACGAAGGGAAATGGGCCGAAAGCGAGAGCGGAAAAAGCTCGGAGCGAGAAAATGAGCCCGACACTCGCGCGTTTGCGAACGAGCCGTGCCAAACTCCGCACCGGGGAACGATTAAAAATTAGTCGCAGCTTGAAACCCTCTTGCGCCGAATCCTTACAGAATTTTTTAAAATTTACGCGGCGTTGACTTAGGAACAATATTTAAGAGCTCGTGGAATTCCAACGGAATTTTTACTTTGACGTGAAGATATCAAATATTTATCATTGAGTTGAAATTTTTGACGAGGTGTATTATAACGTTGATTAGTACGATTTTTACGATGTCGTTAAACGTCGTCAGATGTTGATAAGTTTTTTAGGAAATAATTTTCTTATAATGAAAATACTCAAAAAAATTGTTACTTTTTTGTGAAAAAATTGATAATCGGTTGAAAAAATATTTTATTGTTATTGAATAATGATTAATCATTTTTTGTTGGTTATGGATTTTTTGATGGATTCAAAATCATTATGAAAATTTATGACTTTTGTACAAATTAAAAAAAATTATTTTAGGAATTTCTCATTTTTTTGAAGAACTTTTATAATTCATTCTGCAACGCATTTTTTTATGGTTAATTATTTTATTTTTTATAGTAAGTCCTTATGAATTTAATAAGACTATTAATATTTTTATGTTGTTCAATATTTCATGGAAAGAAAATTAATTCCAGTTATTCGTCGTTTCTGCACATTTTTCTCTTTTCTCGCTCTAGAAAGTAACTCCACTGCATTTTTCTTGAGATAGCGAGGAAAGTCCCCAACAATGTTCGTTGAAGTTTCATAGAAGACCAAATAAAAGTCGCGAAATGTTTTTATTGCCTAGACATTCGAGAATTCTATTTTTTATGGAACTTTTATTTTCCTTTCTATTGTGAATGGATGACAAAAAAATGAAAAAATAAATAATAAAATAAACATCAAAATAAATAACCAAATAAAAAAGTAGATAAATAATAAATTAATTAATTAAATGAACACAAAACCCAACAAACGAGAATTATCAATGAAAAAGATGATAAAAAGTGAATAAATTAATTAAAAAGATACAAATAAAAGCTCAACGAGCGAAAAGCCCTCGACCCTACCTCGTTGCCCCTTCCATTGTTTTGCTAATTACGTAATCCTTACGGTATACGCGGATAAATTCTGCAGGGCTTTTTGTCGGTTGGGAGAAGGATGGATAGCGGCTAGACAGTCTCGATGTTTTGGTGAAGTTTGTACGAAGCCGCCCGGTCGATTTCCCGGTTTTCAGGATTCGGAACGTTGCCAAGAATAATCAGGAATCGGATAGAGAGCAGGGAAAAAGAGCAATGGAAAGAGCTCCTGCGAAATCCTCGCACGCTTCGCGTATTTTTGGATGAAATTCTCCGCGTGAAATTTTTCGATGCGACTGCTCCTTCGTATATTTGATTATTATTTATGGAGCTTTTTTACGAACACTTTCACGTCGCGTGAAAAATATCTTTTTTTGGCGCAATGCCTGTGATGAATTAATTATTCGACTTTGTGCAGGATTTTTTTAAATTTTGGTGAAAATTGGCCGTGAGTGGGATTTTGGAACGTGAAACGAATTCCTCTTGCTTTCAACAATTTGATTATAATTTATGAATTTTTTTAAATAATTTTTAAAATATGTATTAGTAAAAATTATTTGTTGAATCTAAAAAAATGTTTTTTCTTGATTTTAAATCTTCCTCAATATTTCTCGATTTTTCAACTCTTTGAAGACATTTGGAATTTTTTACAGTTTATTATATGCAGAATATATGCTTTATAGTTGGCTTTCGATAGAATTATTTTCCACTCCATTCGGTCTTTTTTTCTTACTTTTGGCGGATGGTAAGAAAATTCAGTCCCCAAAGACGAATCGCCGGAATATCTTTCCAGTTATTCGCCCTCTGCGAGACTTTGCTCGGATCGTCGAGGGCCAAAGGGGAATTTAGTCGCGTCGCAATAAACATTCCCGCGTGTCCGAGCACTCGCAGAAAAGAGCATTTTCGTTTCGAGAATTGCCCGCTAAGAGTTCGAGAATCCGCGACGAGATACTCGGCAAGAGTTCTCTCACAGCCAGGGAGAAGAAAAAAAAACAGCCGGAAATCAGTTACGACCTGCAGTGCCGTTCATTTTTTTTCATACAGAAGAAACTTTTTACGCAAATATGGAAACGATGCGGTACACAAGACTCGCGAAGAAACGCGTGCCAAATTTTTTGCGGTCATGGGAATAAAATATGACCAAAGGATCGAATACTGAAGTTCGATACGGGTAATAATTGGAAAAAAAAATTGTTGAAAAAAATCGATGCGGGGAAAATTTACGATGAAAGAAAGATTCGATAAAAAAAAGTAAAGAATTACCGAAATATTCAATATGTAATTTTATGCCACCAATATTTTTCATTTAATTTTTTTTTCAATTTTCTTTAATAAATTATTTTGATAATTTCCAAAAACCTTTTCTTGAGTGCAGATAATATAACTTAATCTAAAATTCACGAATTTTATACCTAAAAAATTCACTCTTTTCTAGAGCAGTTTTGATAACTTTATAAAGTAAAACCTTCCTAAGATGTTTCATTCACGTCGCAACGTAAATTTTACTCGAGTTCATAAAATTACACTGCGGACGTATTATTGTAATTTTACCTTACACAGTGAGATCATTTATTGGACTTGACTCCCACACGTTAGAATTATTGACTATAATTTCTAAAGTTATTTTTGAAGTACATTGTGTTCAAATATTTTTGAAAATTAACGTTATTGAGTGCTATAACAAAACGCAATGTCAAAATATTTTCAGACAGATCATTTAATTTTTTTTTATTCTATAAACTTTGGAAAAAGTGGCAAATGCAATTTTATGTTTTTTTTTTTACTTTTTTATGAGAATGTTCACCAAGACTGTACAGAGTGGGAGTTTTGATCTTTTCCGGATTCTCCTCCGCATTGAAAGATATACGCGATGTTATTCGCTCTCGGTCTATGGAATTTTTTTTTTCAAGCGCACGTGTGATCCGAGTGGGAGGAAAAAAACTCGATCGACTGCTTGGCAACGCGATCGTCATGAGCCGATGGTCAACTCGCTGGAGAAGCTCCGGAGATATTACCCATCATATAATGTGAGGACTCAATATCTCCACAAAAAGTAAAAAAAAAATAAAAAAAATCCCTTATAATCATGATGAAAAATTCTCCTGATAAATTTATATCTAACAATTTATAAAAATTGACGTTATCTCTAAATAAAAACATTTCTGACACAATCCTCGTGTTCATAATAAATCCCAAAAAACGATGAAAAATTAATAAGGAATCGCGAAAAGATTTTTAAAAACTTTTTTTCTCATACTTCAAATAATTGAAAGAAAAAATAGAAAGAAGAAATCGTAACAGTTGAAGAGTTGCACGGATGGACAGCCAACTCGTCGCGTGAGTTGCGTATGAAATTTCCCAGCGCGTATAATAATAACCGCGAACGTTATAATGATACAGTAGACAGGTATCGTCTTTCTCGCTCGTCTAACGTAACATCAAGCATCACGGTGCAAACCGCAACGTCCTTGCCTCCGCGATAAAAGAAAAGTACAAAAAAAATTGTTTAAATGAAAAACTTGCGTTATAAATTCAAAAAATTGACCTTTCGATTTTCATTGTTACTCACTCTTTACGCAATCTTCGTAGAAAATACATAAATCTCTTACGTCAATCTGGAATTTTGTCACGACAGAATATTTTACGCAACGTTTTTTTTCCGCATCTTGCGAGGAATGATAAATGGAAAATGAAAACTCGGTTTGCTAACGAGGTGAAAAAATGAGAGAAAACATGAAAATTCTATCGAATTTCAAGCTTGAGAAAAATAATGAATCGGAGCATAAATTGAAAGAGCGTGAAACATATTATTCAAAACTCGGCCACAAGAACAAAAGGAAATACAAATAAAAATAACGTATGCAACGTAATATTAAATTTTTAATATGGAATGAAAAAACCTTTGTTTCTTTCGTAAAGTAAATTAATTTATTTAAATATAGCGAATAAAATGAGTAACAATAAAGAATATTGGAGAAAGGACTCGTGGCCAGAATTTTATGCAACGCCTTATCCCTCCAGATCTTGTGAGAAAAAAAAGATAAAAATGAAAACGCTATTTGGCAACACACATGATGAAAAAAATGAGACAAGAAAGAATTTCATCATCGTTGATATTCATCGAGAATTGAACGAGAAATAAAAGAACTGAAGTATTTGAATTTCCAATTGAAACGTAAAAAAAATTAATTTATAAAATAAATAAAAAATATTCCGAATGAAGAAAAATTGAAACGATTTAATTGAAAATATTTGTAGCGGAAATTAATTTTACTTCTCGTCACAGGTATGGAAATAATATTTTTAAATTATTGAAAAGCGAATATCAATAATAAAACAGGGAAGAACATGGCTCGGAGCAAGGACTCGTGGCCGTGGTGAAACAAAAGTTACCGAGTGGCCAACTAGTAACGCTCTGATTAACGAGTAAACCATGACGCTCGTGCAATATTCATACTCATTTATCCTCAGTTTCTTTTACCGCGCGCCGTCACATTCGCTGACAGCAGATGCACGCTAACGATGAAAAACAACGAAAATTTCTTTCTTTCTTCTTTGTCACTTTGACAGTTCTTGCGTGCCTCAGAATTACAAAAAATAATTTGAAGAAAAAATACGTAAAAAACAAACGTCCAGTTTTTAATGAGAGAAAATGAAAGTTCGCAATTTTATTTTGTCGGTCGATAAATCAAAATAATTGAAATTATTAACCAGCCATTGCACTCCAACTCTAATTCTACAAAACCGACAACACAATATTAATATTTTTTTCACGTAATATTTACGTAATATTGTTTCAAATTTTTTAGGAAAATAATTAAAATTTCTAAAAGAAAAAAATTTTATGAAGATGTTCCGGTATGGTCTAGAGGCTCAGGATATCTGGCTCACAATTAAGTTGTTTAAAATTCATCGATTCGTTGATTATTAAGTGATTAAAATTTTGGTAAAATTAAAATTTCTAAAAGAAAAAAATTTGATTAACATGTTCCGGTATGGTCTAGTGGCTCAGGATATCTGGCTCACAATTGAGTTGTTTAAAATTCATCGATTCGTTGATTATTAATTAATTAAAATTTTGGTGAAAGTTCAGTTGAACGTCAAATTTTTCGTTTGGTTTGTTTCTTTGTTATTGAACGTCAGAAAAACTGTTTCGAAATCGTTGTACCGTAATAATGCTCAGCAAGGCAGGTGAAACGACGAGGAAGTTCCGAATGCGAGATTAGCGATTCGGAGAAATTACATTGTATTCGCTCGAGTCTGGCAAAAGGTGAGCCAGACAGACTAATACCTGCCGGGTTCGTCGTTCACGCTCTCTGACCTGGTGAAAGAATCAGAATTGCCCTAAGCCCGTACGTATATATACCTACTGTATCACGCGTAAATCTCCATTATACACTTTTCAGCCACGATGAAATTACGAGGCGAGTAGACGACGAGAAAGCCCGGACACGATCCCAGAGGATTTTTCTCGAAATACTTTTACTTCGTTATTTCGTTTGCTTCTCAAAAATTGTACAAAAAAATGAATATTTCATTTTTTACTTTTTTGTTTAAAAATAATTTTTGCATTTTGTTATAAATTATTTGACTCAAATTGTGAATAATTTCATATTAAAATTTTCTTTTTGAGAAAGTTGCTTTGTTATTTTTTTTATCGTTTTTAAAATAGTTTTCATGAAGTTAGGTACAGATAGCTCGAAATTAGATGAAAGATTTGAATGAGTCACGGAAGAAGGAAGGAAAATAAAGATTTATAATTCATAAACGGTGAGTGGCCGAAGGTCCCGGAGAGTTGTAAAGTATCAGGAAATTTATAATCTAGATTGGAGCAAAACGTGCCGGGTGGTGGAGTGCGCGGGCAAACAGACGGTGAGACATACAGGAGGTTGCGATAAGGCCATGCCAATCTACGCGACACGTCATTCCGCGAGCGGAGCTCGAGCGTATATGCATGCGAAAAAAGGAAAGCCGTGTCCGAAGCTTAAAAAACCTAAAAAAAAATAAAATCTCTCAAGTGTGTTAAATCTCAGAAATTATTGTCGATTTTTTTTCAGATTGTAAGAATGTGATATAAAAATATTTCATTATAAAAAAAGAACTTCAATGCAATGATTTCATTTTTTTATCGAGCGTCTATCGAAAGAATTTTTACGTCACCGACAAAATTTCTCGCTCATACATTTGTAATTGAAAAAAAATATCTTTCACACTCCTTTTCTTATTTTATTATTTATTTTCAATTAATTTTGGATTTTTAAGATGTTATAAGCGTGAAGAATTTCAGTTTAAATGTTAGGATTTTATTATAAAAAAAATTCATTTCCAGATTTTTACGTCATCGATGAAAAAATCGCCATGGTCGAAAATTGGATGAGATTTCGATTCTCGGTTCATCATTATCACTTCGGACACTATCTACAAATTTTATCGAATTTTCCAAACTTGTTTGAAAAAACTACGTAACTGTGCAGATTTCTAATAACAGGAATAAAAAAAAAATGAAGACTGATTTTCCGACTGTTGATCATTCTCATTGTCTCGGGACTGACGTTTTCTCTCTCGTCACTTTTTTACGACATTCCCTCACAACAGTCGTACGATGCAGAATAATGCAAATTTTAATACTTGTACCGTTTTATGTACATTTATACAATTTTTACAATATTTATAGACATTACGTTGTTCATAATATATTTAATATGCAGTGTTCCATAACTCGACGTCAAAACCAAAAAATATTAATTCCTGCCTGAATTTTGAGGCGATCAAACAAATATCAAAATAGAAAATATTTTTATTTTTCGATTTAAAATTTTTTGACAATTTTTTTTTTATTGTTGACATCGAATTTTGGGACTTTTATGTAAAATATACATTACACGAGGTCAAGGTGTAAATACGGGGATAATTTGGTGGATGCAGATTAGACTTTTCGTAATAATTATTTACCCGTTGACCGGAGGCGAGTTGGGCACGGTCGTCGTACCGGAATTCGGGACTGCCGGTTCCTTCATTATTTAAATTTTTTTTATATCCCGCACTATTTTTTATTAATTAATTTTATTCTCACTCCTTCGATTTAGCCAATCGTTGACTTCAAAATTTATCAATTTTCCGGAAACGTTTTTTTTTTCTGTTTTTTCACACAAGAAACTTTTCTTCGTCTTTTTCTATAAAAAATTCCATTTATTCATTTAGAATTTTTAGACATTTTTTTTTCTCAATTTTTGTCCTTTTTGGCATTAAGTTCGTCGACTCTCCTCGTCGATCGTCCGATGGGAAGATTCGAAATCTTTTTGTCGCGTCTTCAGGAGGAGAGAGCTAAGTCTCAGTGTCTCTTCGAGTTACACTCGATTACGAAATTCACGACGGACACTTTTATTCGATTATTCGGTTACACGTCACCATAATGCGTTCTAATACCTCCAAATTGCGCAATTAGAGTTCGCTAAACAAGCTTCCGAATAGCATTTCATAAATATTTTCTCATTATTCTCCCGAGACTTGGCTCGCACTCGCGCTTGCGTCTATGCAATCTCGAAAATGAACGTCTACGAATCTAATCTCTAGCACTTACGATCACTGATAATCGAAGGGGCGAGTTATACGTTCGCGAAGACATTGATTATATAGTTTCTATTTTTTTTTGGTTTTTTCTTTTTAATAAGAGAAATGGACTCGAGTATTTTTGAGAAAAAAATTATCTTGATTTATTCATCAATTAATAAAATTGTTTATTATGTAATCAGGAAGTATATCGTAGTATTAAATTTATTTATAAATGAATAGTGAATTTATTTTAATATTTTGAAAATTCATTAAAAATTCTAGAATATTTTTTATTAAGCAAGCATTTTTTTAGTTGATTGTTTATAATAATAATATATATTTATTTAAAAAATCCCTGGAGATTTGAGTACCTGGTAGACTAAGATATTAGTTACTTATTCTCAGCTATTTTTAGACAAATTTATAAAATGTAGTAACATGTGAAATTTGTTAAAATGGACGAAAAATGTTTAAAAAGTTCTATAACAATTCACGATCTTTGATTCTTCAAAAATAAATTTTCTATTTCTCGTCTCTGAGTAAGTAGTTAAAAATGTGAACAATTTTCAGGGTAAAATACCGTCACGATCAAGGACAGATTATCTCGAAAGTCTTAAAACGTTCGAAGGCTGAGCGAAAACCGTATACGAGACTTTTTTTTATCGAATTTTATACTCCGTCACGAATTTTATTTCGATCTGAGTAATTTTTCACCGAGACAGAACGATAAAAATATTCCGAGCGTTACTAGTTCGGCAACGAAAAAATAATTGCCCGGAAAATCGACTATGGCGAGTATGAAATTGTAAAAATAAATTCGTCCATTTGTCGAAAATTTGTTTAAAATTATTTATTTTTGTTTTTTATTTATTTTTTATCAACGCGCACGATCGGACGAAATCGTAATTTTGCGTTCACGGTCCTCGAAATTCTAACGAAACGCTCTAAAAAACGTTTTTACGTCCTCACACTTTTAATTTTCCACTTGCTCAATTTTTTTTCTTGCACACACTCTTTTGCCCTCAAAAAGCCTTTTTCGTCATTTTGATCTGTGTCTCATTTTTTTTTTTAGTATTTTTTGTCTGTCCCGCGTGTAAGTGCACTCTAACGAAGCGGCCAGGTGTTAAATAGCAGACGGGTTAGTTGGCAAAGGAGGGCCCAGTGATTGGTTGCTAGTTAGGATAAGTCAGCTGGTAGTAGTCCCCACCCGCAGCCTCCTCATCGCCGATTTGCAATTGCTTCACCGGCTTTATAAGCTCGCTAGAACACAAAACACTAACTCTCAATCATTCGCCTCAACGTTTTTTCAACCCTCCCCATTTAGATCTCCCATTATAAAAACTGCGAAAAAATAATTTTTTTTTCAAAAATTGTGATTCTGTAAAAACGATAGAGAAATGAATTTTGAATTTTGAGTATCTTCAATTCGAAGCTGAGTTACTTGATGACGATCGAGGACGTAAAAATCCTTCACCGGAGAGTCGTACGATTCACAGATTCGATCGATTTATCGCGCTGGTAATCGAGCAATGAACTTTTTACTACGCCTTTACTAATTCAAAATTAATTTATTTTTAAGTTTTGTACCCATCTAATTATTTTTGTCTAGGAATTCCAACTTTTGTTTTTGTTGGACTAATAATTTTATTTTTATGTTTTTAATAGTGTTTAATTGTTTATATGAACATTTTTACACAAAAAGAAAGATTTTGAATGTTTTTACTATTTGTTTTTATAATTTTACTGTATTATTTCCATTATATTAAATTGACTACCTTCAAAATACTCGATTACCTCAGCTGATAAACGTGATGACGTTGAAAAAGAAAAAAACAGGTTAAAGCTACGTAAACGTTTACCCGATATAATGTATACAGATGTAGACATAAACGTGCCTGTTAATTAAGTTTCTAACTGCGCCACCTGCCCTAGGCGTCACTAACTACGACTAGAAATTTCGCCGCATGCAAGATCAAGAGAGAGAAAAACCGAAACCACTGTTTCGTTTGTGTTTTACATCTTTACTCAATTCGTAAAAAAAAAATATTTAAAACTTTACTCCCGTTAACTTGTGCAAAAAAAACAATTTTTATAAATTTTTTTCATAATAATTCCGATCAATCAATTCTGATATTTATATGTAAATAATTCAAAAAATATCTTGGCAACATAATTATACACCTGTACATAATATAATGAACCTTTATTAATTTTTGTAAATTGCGACAAGTTTATAAAATAAAGAAATTAGCACGAAAACGAAACAGCAGATTTACGGACAAGCACACAATCGAATACAAAATGGAGAAAAGGGGGTGGAAACGAACTAGTTGCGATAATAGCAAAAGCCGGTTAAACCGAGTTACGTGTCGAGTAGTTCGATGACCGGGATGTGGGTGCGAATTAGATACGTGAAAATCGATTGGCAGCGAACTATCGCTGCAGGGGAAATAAAGTCAAATAAATAAATTCTTTATGTGTGGAGAATCGTCCCTGCGTCGCTTAATTGTGTATCTGACGAGGGTTACTCGCCGCTGTAACATCAGACACTGAGACGAATGCGTCCCGACCGATCTTCCCATCTTCCGTACTTTCATCCCAGTAATTAAATATCATTAAATATCATTAAAATGGAACCCGTTTCGTCTTCCGGTCTTAAAATCGTCGAGAGCCACCTTCGCTTGTTTTTCTGAATTTCTCTCATTTGTTCTTCGCATTAAATCTTTTTTTCATGGTAAATAAAAAATATAATTTATTGATGATAAGTTACAAAAAATTATTCCTAAAAAAAATTCTTATTTCAGATATTAAATCTCGAACAAAATATTCGGAACTTTTCTTACGTGTCATTTTGACGAGTAATTTTTTTCGTATATTTTACTAGTAGAACTTAACACTAAAAAAGGAAAAAACTGTTGAAAAAACTACTCAAACTACAAAAAAAAAACTATTCGAACTGAAATGTCAAAAGTAAAAACTCATCGATTTCAATTAGTCGTGACAGTGTTGACGGATTATCCTATCATTAATTAGCCCAATTTTTAATATCAATTGAATTATTTGCCTTACATTCAAATCCATTAAAAAAAAAAAATCGACTAATTTACTAACATGCTGCAATAAATTACTCCAAAAAATTGCTTGTCGTCGTAAATAAATGTCGACAGTACGAAATATTCGTTCATTTTTAACCTGTCATTTCGATAAGTTATTTTCCTCGCAATGTTTTTCAGTACAACTTAAAAGGCGAAAAATATTCGGAATAGAATGTTGCCGAAAATAAAAAGCTTATCGTTTTCAGTCATTCGTGACAGCGTTGACGAATTGTTCTTTTTTCACTCGTTTTACGGCTTGTCTCAAGTCAAAAGTCCGTGACATACATTCGTACAGACATAAACCCGTGAAAAAGTAATATGCACGCGCTTTTTCTAGATTAGATCGACTACGACGCGAAAAATATTTCAATGTATAAATTTCGCCTAACGCTCCAAATCAAGCAAAATAACGAAAAAAAAAAAAGAAAAATATATTTTCATGAAAAAACAATATACATTTTTTGAGATCCAATCGCCTCCTATCGCAGAATAACGAGAAAATAGACGAAATCACAAACTGGACGATCGACCAGGTGACATGAAAAATTTTGCATTTTTCATGATTTCCGAAAAAAAAAATCACAATTACACTTTCGAGCGTTTCACGGTAACTGACGATGAGATGACAATAACATAAAACACGACGTAATCCAGAAGAACAAAATTGAAGATCCGAGTAAAAATAAAAACAGCAGAAAGACGATACACGCGGTCGAGGACGAAAGGACGCGCTCGCTCGCGTCTGTGACGCTCTCACAGCGGCGAAACTACTGCTGGTCGTAACAACAGTGCCGGCCGACTCGATAGAGCGCGCTCTCCGTCTGTGAGCCTGTGAGCCACCGGTGGATGGCCGATGAGCCTGCAGTCTCGTACGAAATATTTCGTGGTGGGGTAACGTCGGTACGTTTCGTACGTAAAATCTAGCTAGCTCTGGCAATGCTTCCTATACATAGAATAAAATATTACGATTCGACAATAAATAAGAGCGATGCGGATTCTACTCCGGGCTCGATAAAACGGGATAGAAAAATTCGTACTCCGTACGGATATCCCTACTCCAGTGAAGAAGAGAGTGGGGACGAGCAGCTCCCTCTCCATTCGGTCTACAGTCTAGCATTTTATGCAGCTCTAACCTCCCCACGTGTTTGTCGCTCCAAAATAATCCATAAATAGATCTCTGGAACGGCAACGATAATCAAGAATTTTTCCTTGGCACGGATAACCACATTCGCCATGGTAAATTCATTAATTCACGAATTTTTTTTGTTTCATTGAAAATTGTTTAGAAAAATTTGAGAGAAACGAATTTGCGGAATAACGACGGTAATCGAGAGTTTTCGAACGAGTTTAAAAATATTCGCGAACATTTTTGTATTTTTTGATTTACAAAAAAAAATCTGATTCGAATGATTAGATGGAAGATAGGTCAAGTGTGAATAAACAGAAATGAAAATATTAGCATGAAAGGTCGATGGCTCTCTTCCTCGGTGTTTGCACGAGGGACGTCGGAATTACGAGATTAACTTCGAGGTTAACATTCGCACGAGCATCGTCAACGACACGTGTTGTACATTAGAAAATATAAAACGGTCGAGAGTCAAATGACAGGGAATCATTATATCGCGTCAGACGCGAGAGGCGTTTTTGTGTCCGCTGTAAAATGTATAATCGAGTCCGCTCTTTTTCATGCCGTTCCGGAACGACGATCACGCGTCATTATCATCACTGTAGATCAAAAAATCTCGACAAAAAGAAACGGGAAAAAATTCGTAACGGTGACAGCGGTGAGATTTGTGACAGCGCTCGCAAATTATTTCGTCGTTCGAAAAAAATTATCGAGAACCGGTAATGCAGGACAATTTCTCCAATTTTATTATTTCTTCAATTTCCTATTTTGTATTTTTCTCCGAGTCACGTGGTTAATTCTAAATTCGTACGTATTCATTTGTTTGACATTTCGTGTTTCGAGCTTGACAAGCTTTATCGTTTCGACTTTGCATAGCCAAAGACGTTGGCGAAAAAAAAAACGATCTAACGACAATGGGACAAGGACAATGAAACTCGACTACGAACTAAACGTGGCATTGTCACGCGAGCCAGCCGGCGTCTCATCCTCGCTTCGGTTCTAGCCGACGTATTCTCTTTTACGAGGCGATCGATACGGGCTCGTGGGAGTGAGCGGGAGAGGGGAAGAAAGGTGATTCACTCTTCTTTGTTTTGTCTCCGTGGATTTTCCTTCGTACAACACGGAATAAAAAACATCCGGGCGACGCAGCTCACTCGATTTCTGATTTACCGACAAGTTTTGCTGGTTCCTGCATTACCGACTGTCGATAAAACTTTCCGCGATTTTCTATATTGCCGACAAACCAGTGCGCTCAAAGTTTCGACAATAAAAATGATTAACCATTCACAATTATATTTCAGAGTGGAATAAAATTTCGACTTATGCATGTAAAAAAAACGTTTATCGCATATTATATTTTGATATATCTTAGATTTGTTGCAAGCAAGCATAAAATGATTTGGAGTACTAAACAATTCACGTATCTTTGAATTGTATGTTAAAAAATTGTCTAAGCAGCGTTTGCTAGGTCGAACGTTTCGAAAATGAAAAATTGACGTGTCTAGTTGACAAGACAGTCCGCACGAAAAAAAAAAAAATTAGCATGTCATCGCGAAGCACATGAAAGGAACTTGCAAGGTGTTTACAAAAGCTTTTAACGATGATGATCAATTTTTTGTTCGATTCACAACTATTTAATGACTAAATTTTTGTTATTTAATCATTTCCTTTAAAATTTTATTGTATCGATTTGGAATTTAGGCAGTAAATCGAACAAAACAAAAGCTGAGATAAAAATTCAGTTTACGTACCCGGATTCGGAGTTGTTATGATTATTGTTGTTGTTGTTGCCAGTGTTGACGTTGTTGTTTGCTAAATTCGAATTGGAATGATTCTGTGCTGTGCCCATTATTGTACTCCACTCTCTCATGACTTCCTTGATCGTTGCGTCGTCGAGGTCATGAAGCGCCGGGCTCGAGTCCAGTCTGGTCACAGAAAAAAATAGTAAATATTGATTTTACTTTGTGTTTTAACATGTCAGCGATCGCTCGTCTTTTCCACTATTCACTATTCTTCTGTTACGCTGTGAGAAATTTTCTCGCACGTGTCGAGTGCGTATATAGATTCGCGAAACAAGCATCAAATTTAAATTGTAAATTTTTGTTATCAATATTATTTTCATATTTATTGAATTATCGAAGACTTATTAATATTAATTTATTCCAAAATTTACGTAATAACTCGATTTCAGTTGCAGTGAAGATAAATCTCACAATTTTTCATAATCCTGAATTAAAAAATGTTTTTCCCTCATTTAAACTTGACAAATGGAAATTTAAAAAAATCTACCTCAAATGAGGATATTTTATGTGTAGAAAGAAAGAAATTGGAAAGATATTCCAAAAAGGATTAACAATTGGAATATCCAAACAAACGAAACAGAAAAAAATTGATAATGTGATCGCTGACGAGTTTAATCAGTGCACAGTAAAAATATTTCTGATTCATGATTTTTAATCCGTACCGTCTGCTCGACCCATCGTAAGAACGATCCTCGCTGCATTCGTAGTCTAGCATGAGATCGTCCGAAGTTATGGACTCACAGGGTGAGAGCGTTCCAACGCTACCAGCCCGGCTGATTCGTCGACCATGGATTGGACTGTTCTCTACGCTACGACCTTGGAGCAGACCTGCAAAAAATACCAATAAAATTAAAATATCAATATCAGTAAAAATACAAAAATGAAATACGTGAGTATACTAAATTATGTGAAATTTTACTAAATTTTACTAAACCCTTTACTAAAATTTTACTAAACCCGTTACTAAAATTTTACTAAACCATTTACTAAAATTTTACTCAATTTTACTAAACCGTTTAGTAAAATTTTACTAAATAAATCTTTTAGTAAAATTTTACAAAAATTTTACTAAACTTTTTACTAAACCTTATTTTAGTCAATATTCTTAAAAAATAATCCTATTTTATCAAATTTAATCAACAAATAGGAAAGATTGAAATTCACACGACGTACTCGATTTACTCGATTTCGGAGCAGACTCCACAAGCGTGTGGCTATTTTCATTCAAAGCGTGACTCGGAGTGAGCCCCTCGGCGCCGCTTCTTAGAGTATCATCGAACGTGAGTCCCGGTTGATCAGCGATCTCATCATCAAAGTATTCTCGACCTTCCGACAGGCTGAGAGAATTCGACGCGTTCGTAGGTGTTCCTGGACTGTCATCCTCGAGAGTGCAACCCGATCTCTCCATGACGCACTCCTTCCTCGAATTTTTACCGTCCGACTGCGTGCTCGCGGTGAGGCTGTCCACGAGGCTGTCGACCGGAGATGTCTCGTCGTCGATGAGGCTCGTCGTCGTCGCTGCGGCCGCGGCGAACGCCGGATCCTCGATCGTCAACAGTACCGAGCGCAGCGCATTCTTCGGCAGAGTTCCGCTCTTCGCCGCGTTAGAAATCGTCTTCAGGTGCCTCGAGTTGTCTCCTCGACACTCGTCGCTCGAGCTGAACGAATACTCGTCGGCCATCGCCTCCCCGTGCCCGTACTCCGGATCGTCCGAGCTCGGAGGACTGAAGTTCAATTTCATCGACGCCGGTTTCTCGTTCCTAGAACGATCCTTGTAAACCTTCTCCTCGCCGAGGCCCTCGTCGTAACCCTCGGACGACGTCGTCGACATCGAGGTCGTCGAGTCCGTGTACCTGTTGTCCTTGTTCAGGACTCTCTGGTACTGAACCGTACGATCTCTGACGAATCCCGTGTTCAAATTCGCACCGGCCCCGGAGAAGGACTTCGGCAAGGGGATCACCGAGATCTCCGTGACCGTGTCGTCCTCGACGTCGCGAACGTCGAAACTCTTTCCGTTCAGGACCATCCGGAGGTTCCTCGGTCTGCCGCTTCTTCTCGACCCGTAATCGCAGTCCCTGGTTATCTCGTGATCGACGTAGCCCTGCTGACTCCCGACCCCGGAATCCTCGGTTCCTGAGCCCTCCTTCGAGCTGCACGAGCCTTTCGACGTCGTCGAGACTTTCCTGCACTGATTAGCGACGGTTTTCGCTACTTTCGGATTCTCGGTCATTCTCACGGCGTACTGAGGCTGCGGCAGGTGCGAAGTGTGCAGCGTGTACTTGCTTATCGGCTCCGGTATTCCGGTATTGCCTCGGCGATCGGTTTCTTGACTTCCGGTTTGGGAATAACTCTGCTGAGCGTACATCTGGGAACTTCCGGTCTGGGGATGAGTCTGCTGGGTGTAGATCGGTGGATTGTTCACCGGGGACGGTCGCAGCTTCGAGGAAGGCGTCGACGAGTTCAAGGAACGTCCTGGCTGCCGAATTCCGTAATTTTCCTGATGATCTCGATAATTTTGTTGATTTTGGCTTAATTTTTCTTGATTGTAGTGGCTGGCGCTGTGGCTGCTGCAGATGTCCGAAACTTTGTTCGTGTAGCGCTGCTGGGGCTGACGGAATCCGAAGCGATTCGTTCGCAGTCCCGTGGCCGACGAGGCCGCCTCCTTCTTCGGTGGTGCGAGCCTCGGGGTCGAACGACCGGACGACGAGCTGTGAAAGCGCTGGTGCGAGTCCTCGTCCCTCCTGCGCTCCTGCTCCGGACCCGCCGACTTCGAACGCTGGTGCGCGACGTCGTAGCTAGAGCCTACCGGCATCGGTATACCCGAGGTCGGGCGACGACGGAAACCGAACGAGATCGCCGTGCCCCGGGTGTACGCCGCGTTCCTCTTCGACGCACCCTTGCTGTCGTTCTGAAACGAAAATAAAATGAATTAGTGAAGAAAATATTGGTGATCGTCAGGCGCTTTGCAAGATATTTTTGGTTCTGAGGTAATTAGTGAATGCCAGTAATGAATTTTTTGTCTTGAGAAAAATTTTTTTTTTATTTTAATTTATTTTAATTTAATGCGTCGTTTTCTTTAATTTAAAAATTTCTGTAATTGTGAATTTGTTTGCTTTGTATCTGCTTCGTATTAGGGTCTAGAGGATGAGTTTAAACATTGCTTGAAGGTGTACCGGTAATAATATTGAAGATGATATAAGTTTAATTGAGTTCTAACGGAAAGTTATTCTGATGTAAAAATTATGAACATATGTATTATTTTTCAGAAAATTGTTGTTC
Organism: Cremastinae sp. B BG-2022a; assembly: GCA_030522605.1. NCBI lineage: Eukaryota > Metazoa > Arthropoda > Insecta > Hymenoptera > Ichneumonidae > Cremastinae sp. B BG-2022a. Next base: position 8,680 of record JAPYYX010000300.1, on the reverse strand, counting down.
TTATTTTTAATTTTACGAACAGGAAGTCATTCATCGAACATTTCTGTACTATGTATAAATTTCGATAAGTTATGTTTTTAAATAGCGCTGAGTTAAATTTGGAATGTAACAAAAAACAGGCAATCTCGAGTACAGATGTGCACGCGTGGTATTTTCTTTAATACTCTGCATCAAGACGTCGTTACGTCTCCAGATAAAATTAATTTGAACGAGAGTGATTGCATTATCTGGAAATAAAACCAAAATCGATGCAACAAAGTTATTTTGTATTTTAAGCTATCAATGATCGACTTTAGATGAGTCAAATTTCATTAAGAGTATTTCAGTAATTCCCACGTGAAAAACTTCAAATTTATCAAAATTTATTAAAATCATTCGACTAATAAAACTCAATATTATTTTTCTTTACAATAAAAAATATACAGTTTTTCTCAATAATCATTATTATTTATAATGATTTATAAAATAAACGATAATTACTTTATTGTGAAGAATTATAAATTATAATTGACGATTCTTTTTAAAATAAATAGTTACGAATTTTGTTTCTTTTTGTAAAGATCCTTTCAGTCGTCGAAGAGATCGTTGGAAACTTTTTGATTGTTTAAAAGCACAAGAGAAACAAACTTCGGTCTTTCCCCGTTTGGTAACAAACCGCAGACAGTGCGACGAAACTTTCTTGTTTACAGCGAAGATTCTCAAAGCTGTCGAGACATCGAGAAGAGGGAATAGTGAGCGCTATTTCCGTACGAATATAGTAGCCTACATAGACGAGTACGCGTGGTAAAAGTCGAGAGAAAAAAAGAGATACACGAAAAAAGAGAGAGAAAACGAAAGTGAGAAAAGAGAAAAATGACAGCGGTCTTCCGAAAGTACGAACGCGAACCTCGAGGACACTCACGCCTCGTCGGACCAGTTGTGACTCACGGTCGCATGGAAAATTCTTTTTTTTCATCCCCATTTTGCTCCGTATCTACGAGAGCGAGTCTTCGAGGCACGTGGAACATTAAAATACACGCGGAAAATGTATAACCCAAAAAACTAATTTTTTAACATTAATTCATGTACAAAGATTTAATTACAATAATAAAAAAAAATTCATAGCTATAAACAAATAGTAATGGAAAAATAGAATTCAATTTTTTATGACGTAATTGTTGAAAAATTATCCTCGTACGAAGTTTGACACAATATAAACATTTTGATTTTTATAGTAAAATTTCATAAAAATAATAAGTTGTACTTTTTATACGCTTTATAAATCGTTATTTATTTGATAGGACGTAGAAAAATATTTTTCATTCGTAATCATGAAAAATTGATTTTAGTAAAAAAAGTCATTGCTCGTGTCAATAATCTCGACACGTGGAGAAATTCGCATGACAGTTTTTTTTATTTGACATGAAATTTTAAACAAAAAAATACAAAACTTAATTCATTTCACTAAACTGTTTATGATTACTCACTCAAATGCAATAAAGACAACAATATTTTTTTTTTAATATTGATGTAAAAAATAATTTCAGTGAAAGAGACATCGCGTGTAATTTATATCTCAATTTATTTCACGTAAAAACGAAACTTCATTAAACTTCGAAAATTTTGACTTCCGCGCAAATTCAAGACCTTACCGCAGCTTGTTCGTAATTTTTCCTGTTTTCGTGCGTATCGTCCATCTCGTACTCGCGATGATGATCGTAATCCATGACTCTCGAGTTAGTATTATCGGCGAGAGGACGACGAAGAGTGACGTAAGGTCTCAAGGTCCGAACGACACTCCAGGGCGGAGATAACGTTGGATTTCTCGCGAATAGTGCCGGCGAATCTTCACTTCATATTCGAACTTTCAAGAACCGGCGTTCACTTCAACATTTATTTCAATCTCGATCTTCAATTATTATTATAAATCAACAAATTACTAATCAATAATCTTCCCTTATTTTTTTACTACGACGTTAAAATAGAGAACAAAATTCTATCAGGGCGAGGACACTTTTTATTCGTCTCGGGATCTCGTTGGGCGAATTTCGACGATGACGTGTCCCGGACCCGGAGAGAATTCTCTCGTTAGTTACATCTTCAGGTCTTGATGAACCGACGATCGAGAGAATTGATTTTTCGGAGCTTTTTTTGCGTGATTTTATGAAAGCGGAAGAAAATTGTTTTTTCGAGCTTTTCGGAGCGGAGCCCCGATTTCTGCTCGTTCCGTCTCGTTTCTATATCTATGCGAAATTGAGCGAAGCCTGCACGTATAAACGGCGAGATGGGAATAAAAGCGTTGCGCGAGGTGGAGAATTGGATCGATCGGGTCTACGGCGCCGGCGTCGCGACGCCATTGCGCGAGCTTTCGCTGCGCCTGTAACGAACACAAGCGAATTTTCGCGTTCGGAGCTGAACGCGCGATGTACTTCGACGTATGGATTTCACGTATACAGAGGTAGAGAAAGCTTCGCACACGCTAGCCTCGCAGACAAGTACGTGCTATCTCGATGGAAAAGATTGCAAAAGACGCAGAAAAAGCTTCGAAGAAACGTATCGAGGAGGGGGAAAAATGAAAGGAAAACCGTCACGTGTCGCAACGTACAAAAGTGTGCCGGTTTTGAGCTTTTGAGCATATATTGGCTTTTAAAATTAATTAACAAGAGTTGAATTCTTTGATGTTCGTTTGAATATCAAATTTGTGCAGCTGATGATTATAAAACCGATGAAATGAAATTATAATTAGAAAAATTGTATATTAAAGCTTTTTTTAAAAAAATTGCTCTTAAAAAAAATTATTAAAATTTATCATAATTGTATAAATTATTTTTAAAGATTTTTTTGAAGGAGGAATATTCTTATTTTTGAATTTAGGAAATAAATCGATACACCTGACTATGTCGAGAAAAATGTGTTGATTTTTAGCTTTTGTACATTATATTGATTTTAAAATTACATAATTCAGAAGAGTACAAAATTCTTTGAAGTTGCTTGAAGATTTAAAAAATTGTGCAGCTTATAAAATCGATAAAATGAGATTATAATTGAAAAAAAAAACGATATTGTACCGTTTTTAGAGAAATTATTCTTTAAAAAAATTATTAAAATTAAAATTTATAAAAATTGTACTAATTTTATTTTCAAAGATTTTTTTGAAGCAGGAATATTCTTATTTGAATTTGGGAAATAAATCGATACACCTGGCTATGTCGAGAAAAAGTTTGTTGATTTTGAGCTTTTGCACGTTACATTGATTTGAAAATTAATTCACAGGAGTTCAATATTTTGAAGTTCTTTGACGATTTAAAAAGTTGTGCAGCTTAAAAAACCGATAAAATGAAATGATAATTGAAAAAAAACCGATATTGTACCGTTTTTAGAGAAATTACTCTTTTTGAAAAAAATTATTTTCAAGATTGTTTTGAAGAAGGAATATTTTCATTTGGACTTGGTAAATAAATCGATATACCCAGCTATGAAAGAGTCTACGTCGCATTAAAATAAGTACCGGTTACGGTATTTTACACACACATATGTATGTATTTATGTAAAAAGTAATTATCGGCAGTACACAACGTATACATACTGTAAATAACATTGGTAATTACCGATGAAATAACTTGTATTTTACAGAATTTTTATTCTTCAAAATCTTTAGTATAGCACTGAATAGAAAATTTTACAGTTGATTACTTATCATCCAAAAAATCATTGAAGCCTCTAATCTGCGAATCTGATTAAGTGATTGCTTTGTTTTGTGAATGGTGCGATTTAAAGTCTACGTGTGTCAATAAATCAGTAAATTTTTAACACGTGTGTAGGTTAAAAAGTTAATACAAATAAAAATCAATAAAATGATTGGAAAATTATCGGTAAAATAGTCAATTTGATAAAATTTTTTTGAAAAAAAAAAATTCGAACTTGGAGCATAAATCGATATACACCTTGCTAGACTTTACATCGCATTCAGTGAAAAAGTCAAGTACGCCTATATATTACATATTTCTCACGACCTCTCTCATGTCGCTCGCTCATACTTTTTTCACGGTCATCGCGTGTCGATTAATTCAACGGAGAATGCATCCAGCTTGTTCTCAAAGTGCTCTGTTCTCGTCCCTTTTCGCGTTTCATACTCTCGAACCGAGAATGAATTCACGGATGACGTATTACCGCCTTTCGGAGGCTAAAGTTATGCGAGTTGCAAGCGAATATTCAAAACACGTGAGAGCGCGACATGTGGAAATTACGGTCTCGTGCCCAAGGATTCAAACGAATCGTTTCTCAACCTCGAATCTTTGTTTTATTTCATTAAATTAAATAGACAAAGATGGATCATTACGAATCTTCGTATAAAAAATTCTGATCAATTATAATTTGTCAGTATTTTGGTTTTATTCATTTCATATTGTCTTATTCCATTAGAAATTTTAACTATAAATAATAACAATAAAAAAATTATAGATGAATAATTTCGTCTTTTATTCTCGAATCTTTGTGATTTAGTATTACTAAATAAAATATTTAGTAATATTAAGTCAATAACTAAAAAGTCAAGTAAATATTACTAAATAAAATACACAAAAATTAACAATTCAATATCTTTATTCGATCATACCATTTTTTCATTTTTAAATTTTTGTCATATCATTAGAATAAATAAACAAATATTTACGATTATTTCATAATCTTATTGCTTTTGTTTTGTATTTTTATTTTTTTTTGAAAATTTTGAATCAACTATGTAACAATTTGAAAGAGTTATTCATTTTTTTTTCATTATATAACAATTTGTTAATCAACCAAAAATTATATTTTTTGTAGCTAATCGTTCTCTCTATCGATGCTGATAGTTGATAAAATAGGAAACGCGGCGAGAAAGAATCGATGGAAAGAGGCGCGCGAGCTGACCGACGTGAGAGAAAATAGCGAAGAGGGTGCGACTCGTTGCAATTCGCGTGGGAGGAAGACCGGGGGTGAAAAAAGTTTTGTATACATAGAAATCCAGGGATGAGTCATCAGCTCTACGTCTCCCGGTCTGCGAGAATAATCGATAGCCCGCGGAGTTTTGACGGCTCCACTGTATGGAACCGTTCAGTCCCGTTATCGTAAACATGCACCGAAAAATAAATGATATAGCTGTCAACTGTCTACGAGCGATGTAATTTGAGTTTGACATAATTGAGAGAAGAGAAGAAAAATGAGAAAGAAATCTTTGAGAACAAAACGGTGCGACCTTTTTTTTGAAATAATTTTTATCTAATTTTAAATTAAGTATTACGTGCTAAAAATTTTGAGATTAAAATATTTAAAAAATTTTATTTCATTTTATTACTTCAAATTTATCAGTCAAAGTTTTATTAGAGACTTTGGTGATAAAAATCCGGTATGGTCTAGTGGCTCAGGATATCTGGCCTTTATATATCGAAGGTTGTATATTTTATTTGAAAGAAATTCCGTGATGAAATTTTATCTCAAACGTTTCATATTAAAAAGTGCATGCAGATGAAAATAATATAGACTAATTTATCTTCTTAAATTTCGTATTGCACGTATAATTTATATCAAAAATATTTTGTACTGTAAGTTTATTTTTTTCATACTGCACAACGCAAGAGGAGAATTTAATAGTTACCGAATTGTATTAAATCCTCAGATTTTTTTAAAATTGATAGATTTAATTAAATAAAAAAATAAAAATTGTATTACAAAAAAATGTTACATTTAAAATTTCATAATAAATATTTTAACTAAAAATCATCACATTTTTATCACGAAATTTCAATTTTCCCAGAGCATATTGTACCTCAGCAGTCGGAAGTCGCGAAATTGCACGTATTTTGCTGGGCTCTCACCTGACCTGAAATCGATATAGCAGGAGAGACTTGGATGGCACGAACTCTCCTCCCTGTCCCGACATCACGGCGTCTCGACCTTTGCATTTCTTCCATATGTCTGCCGACTACAGACACAGTGCGATCAATTTTTTTTCACCCTAAGGGAAACTCGTTTCAACTCAGCATTTTCTTTGTCGCGGGAGAAAAAAAAATTGCTCTCATCAAACGTAAAAAGAATTCCCGACGAGCTATTCAATTGCAAAAGAAATAGAAGCCATGAAATAAAAAAAAATTTGATTTTTTGAATGCACAAAAGCTAATTGAGCGAGAATAAAATTTAAAAAAAATTTAGAGGAGTCGCAAAGAGGAGAAAAGAGACCCAGTTGGATGAGAGCCAATTTCACGGCGGAAATGTGGCTATCCTCGAAATCGAACAAACGGGAAGAAAGCGAATCGCTATGAAGAGAGCAGGCGTGCATAAGTTACGTAGGGGCGTTCACACACGTACGCACTTTCCCCCATTAATATATCAATTAATCAGCTAGATGATTGAGAAAATAACGAGATATTTCGAGATCGTTTAAAAGAGACAAAAAGTAAATTATTTAAATTAAAAAATATTGATATAAAATAAAATTCGACGTTGAGGAAAAAATGTCAAGCAGTAAATGTCCTGCGAAAGGAAAAAGAGGGAATAAAAACATGTAAAGTTAATTGTAATAAGAGACTGTAACGATACTCGTGCGTAATGTAGAAAGGCACTGAATTAGTCCAAGTATTGGAGCAGCCATAATTGCAACTTTGTATGCGCACGTGTAAGTGTTTGTGTGAAATTATTATCGTTTGTGTGTTTGCGTGTGTTGCCATGCATCCGGCTACATTAAACGAGAAACCCGACGTAGATTCGTAATCCGAGAAAAGAAACCTGTCACAAATTGGGCGCAGGTGTTCGGGAATCGATAAGACGATGTTTGGAAAGTGACAAAGAATTAAAAAAAGAAAAAGTAAATTGAAGTAAAATTAAAAAAAAATTGAATTACAAATTTTTATATTAGGAATATAGAAAAGTATGTAAACAAAAACAAGATCTCGATGAATAGTTAATTTTAGGAAAATTTGGATTTGAGAAAAATTAAAACTTTTGAAACATAGTTGAAGAATAATTAGTAAGAATTGAATCAAAATTGGGGATCTTTTTTTTATCGAGAAAAGGGATACTAATTTTTAAAAATTATCCAAGATAATTCTTCGGTAAAAAAGTAAAAATTGACCATTTACACGACAAATTTGATGTAATGTCTAATTACTGAAAAATTTAGAGACATATTTTGAAAAAAAAATAATTTCTGCTATTCAATAATAGACAATTAATTGCAAAATCTTAAGAATTTTAAACAGCTCTTGAGATATCGGAAATTGATATACATGAAAATGTTTAATTCAACTTATATGACATTCTCCTCTGACATAAAACGTTCCGATATCCAAAAGCGATAAATTTACCTTATAAAAAATTTATTTTTAGAAATCGATTTAAAGTAAAAATAGCTTCCGAATATAGTAACCTAACTTTCTCACTAATAAAAAAAGGAAAAAAAAATATTTTTTCGTTAAATAAAATCTATTTTACGTTTCTTCTTATCTCGATTTGCCATCCGAATCATCGTTCAATTGCTCTCGACCATTCTGAATGCCAATCTTTTTAAAGACCTTTTATTTTTCACCTTCCACAATTCATGATTAGACACGTGTCACTGGACAATACTCGGATCGCAGGTGGATGTGCATTTGACCTGGTTTGTCACAGCTCGATTTAGAAAGCTTCTCTCGTTACCGATCGTTCTAAAAGCGTTCCTGAGAACGTACAGATGTTGCATTCGCGTACACGATGTATCTTCGTACGGTACGGATGAGATATATAGCGCCCGCTCACTCGAAGCAGCAGACAGAGACAGCACGAAAAAGAAATGAAAGAGGAAGAAAATGAAAAGCGAAACGGGGAGGGGATCCAAGAAAGGATTCCATTGTATTCGAACTGCGGCAATTTCGTTCATCATCAAGGTCTCCGATATAAATCACTGTGTCACTGATGTTATCCGCGTAACCATCCGTAACAGACTTTCACGAGGAATCGTTGCATTCCACCTCTATTCTTACGTTTTCCTTCCAATTCAGACAATCAAAAAAATAAGGACAATCATTTGTGAAATTTATATATCAAACGTAATTCAGATATTATTTAATGAATGCACAAACATAGAAATCAAGATTACTTTTCAATAAATAATTATTTATTGATACATTCGTTTTGTCCATTTATCAATCAAATCAGGTGACAAAAAGCTTTACAAACCCTGTTACGCTCTTATTAAGGCAATCAGGATACCTGATCGTTATTAAGGCAATCAGGATACCTGATCGGATATTCATCAGATCCCTAGTTGAATTTCTAGTCGATTAATCGACTCACTACAAATCCATAAATTTATGCACAAATCTGTAAATTTCGTAAATAAAGGATTTTAGTACTTGTAAGATATTATGATAATATTTACACTTACATTCAATTCTGCACAATCTTATAAAATAAAAGATAAGGGAAAATTCGTAAAATTGATATTGAATTTTATCAAAATATTAACTAGATACATATAATTTCATGAGCATAATGAGTATAAAAACGGACAATCAATCAATATCAATAATTATTTATTGATACATTTGTTTTGCCCATTTATCAATCAAATCAGGTGACAAAGCTTTACAAGCCCTGTTACGCTCTTATTAAGGCAATCAGGATACCTGATCGGATATTCATCAGATCCCTAGTTGAATTTCTAGTCGATTAATCGACTCACTACAAATCC